>OY735270.1:3698004-3889814 GCA_963457715.1 Argyresthia albistria | reverse complement strand
AAACGGGGAATAGGATTTAGGTACTTACTGCAAAATACCGTTTATCTACGGACATTTAACCCTTTATTGGACTGAAGGATTAATAATGTTCTTTCTTCCTCTACAGTTTCTATGGTTCATGCACAGACTTGTATACTACTTGTATATATCTATGGGTTCATGCTTACTTGTCCAATTTTGTAAACTTATAAACCAAAAAACCGACATTTCTAGTAGGTACCTACCTAAAGGGAATAGGTAGGTATCTAAAATGTAGAAGTATTTCTAATTGCTCTCAAGTCTAGGTTAAGTAGGTATAAGTTTTTTCCATCGATATATGTCTGTGGATTTTTCATAGGTTTTGAACTTTATCTCGGTGTGGGTAGGCTGAAAATCGCGGGCCGCGGACCTTTAAGTGGATAACAGTTTTAAGTAGGCACATAATTGGGCGGCCAAAAATAACTTGTGCTTAAATCTTACGCAAATACCTAACACCTATGACATCGACATTATTTTTTCCATATTTGCATTTTTGCGAAATTAGAGACACGTTAATATGTTTGCAGCTGCCACCGAAACAGATTGTAAAAATGTCGTTGATTTATAAATTATTCATATTGCGGTGTCTTTTAGACCACTTTGCCAGCTTGAGGGTTAAGTACTAATTATGATCGTGAGCTTTTCCCGAAATTCGTATAATGACTTAATTTGGCATGGAAAATAAAATAATGCCTTGATAAAACTGTGTACCTCACAGTCAGCATCAGAGATAGGTACCCTATGTATGTGAATGGGAACAGAGATGTTCAAAATTCAAATTCGAATTCAAAATTCGAAATAAAAAACATTTAGTTCAAACAGTGGCTCCCACACTAGGCCTAGCCTATTTCGTGGATGCAGCCGTTACCAAATTATAAAACCATGAACTTACATTTTTATGTATGTGAGTGAACAGAGGATGTTTGCTGGAAGAAATCTCTTAATAGAGATAATCTCGCCTTTGCCATTGTAAAATGTATTATTTTGCGCAATAAAGTATATTAAAATAAAAAATGTCGATATAATTTGGACACTTTCGCTGTTGTTTCGCCGTTTCGCTTCCGATGCGTATCTGGTTGTGTAAATCTATTTGAGTATCTAAGTATAATCTATGTTACTTGTAGATAAAAAAATGTGCCTTAATTAATTGATGACTTATTGATAGTTAATAAAATAAAATAGTATTGTATTTTTTGTGTTTAGGTTTGTTTTGTGCAATAAATATACGAAATTACCTTGAAAGTCCTTTTTTCTCAGCGTCATACATAACAAGCCTTACCTTCAAAATATCAAATGAAATAAATAAACCAATCAAATTAACAAGCAATTAATTAAACTAGCACTAATCATCTCAATTATCTTTGTTATCAGGTGTGTGCGTTATCTAGCGCCGCGCCCAGACATTGACCTAGTCCAAGCTAAGGTACCTACTTTACTAAAAACAATGAAACAAAGAATCGAGGAAACTATAGGAAGGATATTCTGGGATGCCCAAGAAGGTCCTACAAAAAGAAAATTGGTGATTTACCAGACAAGGGGCAAACAAAAAGTTCCCGTACTAGCGAACTTGTGTGAAGGTGAAGTACACACAGTAACTCAGATTCCGGATCATCGCGACGAGCGAACTAATTAATATTGGTATTGCAAAGCTGCTAACTATTCACTAGAACTAGGATCGATGCCTAATAAAACTACTACTGACCGCCGAATTTCACTCGGCCTCGGCGAATTTGGGTTAAACAGACAATAAATTATTACGTCTACTTCTCTTCAACTATTTTATTTTATGATGACGTAAGTTTAAATTTTTGTACCGTTTATAGAATTTAATTTGACGGCAGCCTTTGATTTTCAACGATATATCTATGTACTTAAGTCATAGACTAGAGTATGTATGGCATTTGGATGGTAATGAATAATGATATTGATGTTTAAGCTATGCAACAAGAACAATAATCCATTTTGATTATCTTCTGCAGTGATTTAACCTGCTAACTCGAGAAAATTAATACCTGAAGTAGTAGTGCTCCTGGCACCTTCTGTAGACTCGACTCTTAGCACAACATTGGAAATTAATTTTCTCGAGATTGACGTATAAATCTAGTCTAATTGCATTGCAGATAATGGATCCTGTATTCCTGAAACATAATTAAAAGCCAAGTGGTAAAAACTATTGAAATTCGTATATCGTATATTCTATATTTTCTTACAACTGGGTCAAAGTCAGTCAGGCTCTTTCCGCAAAAACCTAAACAAAGCGTGAAAAAAAAACATTTGCTTTTAAATCACGAAGACAAAGGTTGCCACGCCTTCAGCCACGCCTTGCAGCATCACACACGATTGTACAAATTGTTCGCTTCGTGATGTTTGTTACTGATACTGTACCCCTGACACCAAATTTGGTTAGGGTTCCGTTTTTAGTATGGTTCTGAAATTATATGAGGAGGCCTATAGTCAACAGTGAGTTCACTGACAGGCTGATGTTGATGATGATAGTAAGGTGAGGGGCGCTAGTGTAGCGTGAGGTAACCAAATATTTTAAAATGATCAAATCCTTAGGATCCATAGGACTTCGGAGTTAAATGCATAATTATAAGAGAGAGAGGCTCTCCTTTGTTTGTTTTTTTAAATATAATATAAAGAATCTGCCTGGGTGCCTTCATAAACACGATTAATTTTTCAGGTGTCATAACGACCAACTACAAAGAAATGTCCCCCTAAACTGGCAAACTTGGATTGGATCTGACAGCTCTTTCAAAATTTACAATCCTTTAATGCACAATGCATAATTTAAGCAATAACATGAAAATAATACACATGTACATAGACGAGCTTATCCATAAAAAAGATATTTCTTCCAGCAAACCAGACTCTTGTGCCATAGATCCCATTTATAATGATGATACCAAAACTTTTTTTTACGGTGGTGGTAAGAACTGACTTTATTCGTTCTTTTTCAGTGACATCATCCCATATACAAAAACACACGTACAATTATATATACATGCGTTGTTTAACTAAATATCCTGAAGTACCATGATCATGATAATATATGATCGTAGCTAAAACCAAATTTAAAAAAAAAATAAACAAAAATGTTAGATTTGTTTGTTGTCAACATTTTCCTACTGAACCCGTTAGTCCCGTTACCGAATATTCTTGCGTGGCCGATATAGCAATGTGGTGGTTAATTGTTATTTCCGCGTGTGTATGATAGCAACATTAGCTACCGACGAAAAACGCCCTTTGAAGATATTTTCAACCGACTTCAAAAAAGGAGGAGGTTCTCAATTCGACCCGTATGTTTTTTTTTTTTTTTTTTTTTTTTTCTATGTTTGTTACGCGATTACTCCGCCAATTATGAACCGATTTGAACAAATCTTTTTTCGGCGTATAGGTAATACCTCAAGGGTGGTCCCATTGACACCAGGTCAGGATCTGATGATGGGATCCTGGAGAAATTGAGGGAACTCTTCAAATATTATAGGCAGACCTATAGTGATTTTTGTGTTTTTCATAATAACTCGTGCAAATGCACATGGTAAGCATAATATTGTGATGCGGAACTGCTGATGAAGACCACATATGGCCACCAGATCTGCTCAATACTAGGTACAAATACAATGCGTGGCTGACGGGCAGGCAACGCATAGCCTAAACCGGTGGACCTAGAGCCATGAAACTTTGTACAGAGGTTCCTTAGTAGCGTGGGGTAGCACTGAGATGGGATTTGACAAAATTAATTCCCCAAGGGTGGGGGGATAAGGGGTTACAGTTTGTATTAAACTCAATCTAATCAAATAGGGTTTGTGGAAGTCGGTTTTTTCTAAAGTTTACTTTTTGTTTCAATTATAATTGATCAAGGTCTTACCGATGACTAGGTGTGATACTACACTATAGTTAGGAAGAAGTTGTTTATTTTTCAACCGACTTCAAAAAAAGGAGGAGGTTCTCAATTCGACCCGTATGTTTTTTTTTTTTTTCTATGTTTGTTACGCGATTGCTCCGCCAATTATGAACCGATTTGAACAAATCTTTTTTCGGCGTATAGGTAATATCTCAAGGGTGGTCCCATTGATACCAGGTCAGGATCTGATGATGGGATCCTAGAGAAATCGAGAGAACTCTTCAAATATTATAGGCAGACCTATAGTGATTTTTGTGTTTTTCATAATAACTCGTGCAAATGCACATGGTAAGCATAATATTGTGATGCGGAACTGCTGATGAAGACCACATATGGCCACCAGATCTGCTCAATACTAGGTACAAATACAATGCATGGCTGACGGGCAGGCAACGCATAGCCTAAACCGGTGGACCTAGAGCCATGAAACTTTGTACAGGGGTTCCTTAGTCGCGTGGGGTAGCACTGATATAGCATTTGACAAAATTAATTCCCCAAGGGAGGGGGGGATAAGGGGTTACAGTTAGTATTAAACTCAATCTAATCAAATAGGGTTTGTGGAAGTCGGTTTTTTCGAAAGTTTACTTTTTGTTTCAATTATGGTAATATTGTTCTGCTTCCATAAGAGCTCTTGCTCTGAGATTTAAACTTTAGTTTTGACAATTTCACTGTTATGTTTTTAATACTTTTTGAGTCTCAAAATATTATTCAATGCGATAAATATCTGAACTATAGCTTCTCTATTGGGTGGAATCGCTTAAACTGTTCAATTAATGATGAATTGTAAGTAAAATTGTTTACAGATAATTCGATTCTTAGCCTAGGTGTACGAGTAGAAACTTATATATAATACATATTGATGACCGATACATACAATACAAGTGAGAAATTAACTGATTTGATTACAATGAGAAACAGATCATGAATTCTACAATAATAAATTGACTCGTCATCGTAGTACGCGACGCTGATTGGTCAGCCTAACATTATAGTCACATACATGGCGGTAAAATTGACCAATCATTGGAGTATACCTACTGGTCATTGACTGTAAATTGCCAGTAGGTATTTTTGTTGCGTATAATATTAATCGTGAATTATATGGGAATAGGTAGGATAGGAACTTATTTACATTACAGCGGTGGATTTGTAGGATTCTCGTTTTAGGGTTATGTAAATCATGGGTAGGTAGGTACTAGGTAGGTACAGTGCGTTCATCCTTACTTGTCCAATTTTATAAACTTATAACTTACAAACTAATAACTGATATTTACAGTGAAGAGATAAGTGAATAAACTGACGATTAATTGAATGTTGATAAATGAAATTAATGTAGAATTTTATATATATAAATATTTATTAGGAATGAGTTTTCGATTAATTTAACTTGTAACTTTTGGACAAGTTAGAATGGATCGATTATAGGTACTTACTTGGCAAAACCAAGAAGGCATTTAAATTCCAATAAGTCTGAGTAGGTTCGCTCGCGTAAGGACACAGTGCCTGCGTAGTGATAAATAGACGTGCGAGGTGCGAGCGAGAGGGTTAACTTAAAGTATGTGTTACGGCCAAAGAAGTGACCATCTAACTCTGTGCGTGTTCAGACCGAAATGAGTGCACTAAGTGAGGACCTATAAATGGAGTTGTCAAAGTTAACTCGAGGGACTGTCTGTAGTGTGTAGTGTAAAATTATATGCCTCGTTTGCTGGAATAATCTGCAGTTTTATACAATTAAACAAATCTTTCAAGTGCAGGGTAATCCAGTCAGACAACAAGAACAAGGGTTTTTAATAGCACCTTGGCGTTATAGCAGATATAGGTACAGGGTTGACGACAGCGACCGAACGCTAAATAAATAACATAAAGGTGTGGTCAATGGTTATAATTTGAGGGGGTGTTAGGAACATACAAGTTTCTATTACATTAGATGTAGTTTATTCACAATATCTCCTCAAAATAGTTAGTAGGTATTCACCTGTATTCTATTTCTGTTATATCTAGTACAGGGTCTCGCAAAGTTTCTTCCAATCTGAGAACAACCTAACCTAACCTCGGACACTCCATAGAACGCTCGTAAAATAATCACCTATTACTACTACATAACCAAATGATGTTTGTACACGTGCAAATGTGTGCGTAAACTTTGCTAGGGCTGGTGGCGCGGCAAATGCAGGCGTTCAGCCCTGTCTATTGATCCTTTAACCAATCTTTTGACGCCAGGGGTGGGGTGCGGTATCTGAATCAGCGCGGGGAAGGGAGTGGCCGTTCTGTACGGAGTACTATTATCTCTTCTGTGCCTAGGTGAGAGACACAGTTCGGTCAGAGCTAAACACAACTGGATAGGCCTGTATTGGGCATATTTCATTACCTATAAATTTTAATACACCGAGGTAGTATAATTATGCAATATCAGTTTTTTTAGGGTTTCGTACCCGAAGGGTGCCAAACGTGACCCTATTACTGAGACTTCACTGTCTATCTGTCTGTCTGTCACCAGGCTGTATCTCATGAACCGTGGTAGCTAGACAGTTGAAATTTTCACAGATGATGTATTTCCGTTGCCGCTATAACAACAAACAGGTACAAAAAAAAACATAATAAGGGGGGCTCCCATACAACTAACGCGATTTTTTTTGCGGTTTTTTTTATAGATAATGGTGTGGAACCCTTCGTGCGCGAGTCCGACTCGCACATGGCCGGTTATTTACACACCGGCCTAGCACAGACATCGTCCTAGCGTTCAGGAATGCAACGTTGCATAACTCTGGGCACTCACTCGCTACTGCTACGCTATTGGAGTGGTATGCGATGCCACTTGTCTAGCCAGTTTAATGCCAATTACACTATAATCCGTTTTACCTCTCTCTGTATGACTTTCGGAAAACTTAAATGCATAACCTACTAGAGAGCTGGTACCTGAGAGATTCCGAGAAACCATATTTGAAAACGTCTCTTTTTCTGCATTCATTATTCATTATTTCATTATTATTATTTTAAAGTCAAAGTCAAAGTATTTTTTTTTTATTGACCATAAAATCATACAGATTGCTTAGTCAACGTCAATATAATATTAATATTTTTGTATACTACCGCCCGTTCGGAAGTTGTGGGCTTAGGGATGGAGCAAAGAAGGGCAAGAAACTCCCCCGTACCTCTTTTAAAATATGTGAGGGCCTTTTACGTCATATCCTTTTCCCAATCACGAGCTCTTCTCACAGCCCTATGGAGAAAAAAGTGTCCGAAAATTCCATATATATTTTTGTTCACTTTCATACAAATCATCTGGAAAATCGTGGACATAGGACAAAAAAAGTGACTTTTTCTGCAACTTTTACGTCATTTACATTCAGAATCACGAGCCCTTCCCACTCCATGGGGGTGGCTCGTGACGTGATTATGAATAGAAATGACGTAAAAGTTGCAGAAAAATATACTTTTTCAAATATGGCAAATTTTCTCGGAATCGCTCACCTGCGTTGTTTACGCACCAAAATCGGTAGAGCTGACCTCGCCGCGTAAAGGATTACATTTAATTTTATGTTCAGTAAAATTCAGGATATTCATACATATAGGAGCTCTTTAGTACTTACGATTCTTCTTCGAGTCGATGACCATCTCAGACGCGGGAAGCCCAAAATGCCGCAACCGCGATATAGCGTGATGAAAGAATATGAAAAATAAATACGATAATAAGATTTCGTAAAAAGATGAGAATCACGATACTAAAGTGGGGGCGGGCAACTTGGCAAGGAGAGATGAAAGAAAGTTTTTTAAAAAAACTATTAGGGACATTTGAAATGACAGAATACGGATCCCAACACAATAAATTAGTGTCCTGCAATAAAATAAAACAAATGATCAATATTTATGCACCACTAGGATTGATGCTTTCGCTTACTCTTGTCACATATTGGGTATTTGGTCTATTCATAGAGGTCAATCAATCCTACAGCCTAACCGAACAACTATACGGGTAAACAGGTAAGGTGTTACCAACCATCCCTGTTTAATTGAAATTACATTACAACTTCACATGCAATGGCGAAATGGGCAACAGCCATGCGATTACTAAGCATTTAGCTAATGGTGCACAAATATACCGTTGAATGTTAGTATACATGTCTGCAATACAGGGAGCACTTATCCAGTGGAGAGCGCATCATAGATACATTTTCCTTTGAAGCACACTCACCAATTTACGGGCGGCGGGGGACGAGGTAAGAGAGCTGTGATTGGTCAGCCGCTGCGAAACTGTCTGGCGGCCCGTCATCGTACGTAGGTTGCGTATGCGAACGTTTGTTGAATACAAAAAACGTTTGGCGAGCCGCATTCCCCCGCAGGCGCAGTCAATTGGATATATAGTCTCTGCTGCAATACGAAGACTGCCCCGGATGCACATTCAATTTAAATTGTGACAACCACTTAAAGTCAAGTTGAGTTTGGAGTAGGATTGACACGTATCCGGGTAAAGGCCTGTACTAAACGGTGGGGACATTTATGGGCTAAAATGTTGTCACTGTCTCTCGAGCGAAAAATAACTGCGTCAGTACCTGTTTGATTTTTAAGCGGCACTTTATTTGAGTATTTCGGCTACTTATCTGTGTTTCTTCTTCAGAGAGATTCAGTGATCGTTTAAGTATAAGACAGCATCAGATATTATGTGCTGGCAAGATACTCAAATAGACAGTTGTGACCGCACTTACGCAAATAATGAAATCTGACCAACAGACAACCAGAATAATCACACAACACATCCAAAGGAGTAAGTTACGTCTCGGAGCTACTATACTCTCCGAAATTGCGGCGACGACGACGCTCCGAGCTCCGAGATGTCACTTAACACATCCGAAGTATCAAAATTAAGTCAATGTCCTCTGTGTTAGTTGGTGTCATAGTTGTTAAATCAGAAAGGTTTGTAAAGATGTGTTATCATTGTTTATCAGGAAGATTTAGTAGTTGCGAGCTTATATCTGATTTTGACTATACCTAAGTATAATATTCTATTCACGTCGGAATAGTTCAATCAATAAAACATTGACAGGGTGACAGGAACCTAATAGGGTCCCTAAAAGGAAGGTGGTTATGGTTTTGCTTTCATTCAACCCAACTGACCTCTCCCACTTCCACTACTGAATAAGAAACCAGATGTACCACCAAACACAATCTGCCCCGTCACGTTTTCTACCTTAACTCCGAATAATAGAAACTAAAAGCGAAACAGCGTGGTTTTTGGCTATCGTATTTAACCCATAAAAGACGAGTAATACAAACAATACTAGAGGATACTAACATAAGTACATTACAAGTAAGTGTGCATGTCAAGTTATATAGGCGGTTCAACGCAACTGCTTTTGCAAGAAACTAGACCCATCCCATAACAGTAAAGATGCGTTTAAGATTGTTAATACGTCATAGGTAAATCAAAATCCAATTAAATTCCTTCAACGATGTGTACAACCAGAACTTACATGAGACATCTGTGGATTCGATTCGGTTTCTGCTTGTAGTCCAGTCAATTTTTATTATAATTTTTCGCTGGTTGGGAATTTATAAAATGGTACCCCTATTTTTTCGGCTAAATGGACCGGCCTTTTATGCATTTTTCTAAATATGGACAAGGACTATTTATAATAGATGAATGTGAATGCTTATGACAATTCTGAAACTCTATCTACAGTCAGCGAACCTGACCACTTGACTTGACACTGGCAAAATTAACCTCAAAAGAGGTTAGGACGCCATTAATAAAAAGAAAAAGAAGAAGAAGACTTTTTTTTAGCTCTTGAGCGATTAGGTGCCATCACTGCCAACCCTCGACATTCCACCTCGGGAATAGTATAGAAGTAGCAATAGCAAGCGAAAGGTCTCGGGTTCGAATCTCCACCAAAGGGAAAGAACAACACCCCTGGATGTTTATCTATGTGTGTGACGTCACTGATTCTGGTCCCCAAGTCACAGGGTATCCTACTGTGGTGCCAGAACAGAGACTAGTCCAATTGACTGCGCCTGCGGGGGAATGCGGCTCGCCAAACGTTTGTTGTATTCAACAAACGTTCGCATACGCAACCTATGTACGATGACGGGCCGCCAGACAGTTTCGCAGCGGCTGACCAATCACAGCTCTCTTACCTCGTCCCCCGCCGCCCGTAAATTGCAATGAGTTGTGTTTCAAAGGAAAATGTATCTATGCGCTCTCCACTGGATAAGTGCTCCCTGTGCCAGAAGCCATTACTTTTAAGATTACTTATGTTATGTATGTGTATGTGTAAACTTCTTTTCGTGAGTGTTAAAGGACATTCGACATTCGCCACTTTCCCTCACATAACTTAATCTTAGAAGTTGGCGCATCCTCAGTATAATCTTCCTATAGCAAGTCAATCTCCAGAACAACTTTCGAGGTCCACTAACATAGGTACGGTTTACACGGGCAACCAATATTGCACAAATTCGAGCAACTATCACGTCACGCTACTCATGGCTACATCAAGCAATTTCAGGTAATGGCAACAATGGATCTTGCTAGCTAGAGATACCACACCACATGGAGCAATAGGAACAATATCACGGGAACAATTTCGCACAATTTGTTGGAATTATGTTCAAAATCATAGGCAGCTTGTTCTACCCACTCCTGGGTATAAGCGAACAATAAGAAACGGACATACAGTTCTTCGAGTGCCATCTCCTATCAGAGATTGGCGACTATTATGGCAATCTGCTCACTAGGGAATAGGGATGTTGTGCTCATCCCGAACCATTCTCTTAGATTTTGGAGCCAGGATGTACGTGAGCGACCATGGCCCAAATTCTACTGTTCACAAGCATACGACAAGCACAAACATCAATACGAGGTATTTGGTTTCTACTAAAACCGGAATCCAATTCACCCAGCGTGAAGCCAGCGTACTTCGTATTCTACTGTCCAAAACGTACTTACGCTGGCGCTAGTTTGATGCCAGCGTACTTTGTTCTACTGTCCAAAACGTACTTACGCTGGCGCCGGTTTGACGCCAGCGGCAGCGTAAGTACGTTTTGGACAGTAGAATACGAAGTACGCTGGCTGCACGCTGGCGCTTGTGAATTGGATTCCGGTTTTAGTAGAATACCAAATACCTCATATTGAAGTTTGTGCCAGGCTTGTCGTATGCTTGTGAACAGTAGAATTCGGGCCCAGGTCTTCTGCGTCCCTGGATCTGAAATACAGTTGCCGTGCAATTATTGCTCCAAAATTGCCCGTGTAAGCGTCCCTTAAAGTTGAAGACGTTATGTTTTACATCTTGTAAAACGAGTACCTACCGGTATAGAAGGAAGACGGCACAGGACCGACCGGACCGCTTTCGTGGGCCCATCAACCATTAATTACGAATAGTTGACACGTCGCATGGCAGGGCCTTAGAAAGCTTGACCCGAGGTCAAGAAGGATCGCACTGGCTTAGGAAATTTTAGAAGGGATATAAGGGTTACGGTCGGTCGGTAGGATGCATCGAAAATAATTTGTAAAAAAATACACATTATTATTTGTGTGCGCGAGAAAGAAATTACGAATTATGAATTTTACACTTCTTTGGGGCTTGCATCCAGCAATTCTGGTGTATTTATGGAATAGGAATCGAAGTCGTTAGCGAACTTCGCATATTAATTTATTATTAAAGCAAATGTACATATCTGCTTACAGGATGCTGGATGTTATAAAAATACTTACATGGCAATGAAAAAAGTTACATCTTATCAACGCAAATACCTACCCGCTGTTTCTATTTCCTTTATATTCCAATTTTATTATTATAGTGAAAAAAGTGTACCTACGACATGTAAGTAACAACATTTCTGTCTGGTATGTATACATTCTTATGTTTTAGATTAGATTGAAAAAATAAATAAAAAACATAACAAAACATAATAAAGAGTCTATGTAGTTAGAACCAAGATGATAAGTTGTGTGAAAGAGGAGGCTAATCAGTTTATATCGAGCTTTTATATAATAAGTTGTGTTAGCAAAAGGTGGCTCATCAGTTTATATCGAGCTTTTAGTTGAAACAACATAACTTATCATCTTGGTTATAAGTTCTAACTACATAGACTCTTTGTGTAGTAAGCCTAATTTTATGTATTTTTTCAATCTAAAACATAACTTTTAGATCCACATGTTTATCACGGTAGTGCCCCCGCCAAGTCCAGTAAAGGCATAGCAATACTTACTTACTATGTTTTTTAAATGAGGAGTTAATCTACTAATCATAGAGCTATCATCTATCTACATGCTAATTAATATGCATATATTATGAAAATTGACATTACCGAATCTATGCAAAGAAAGAACCTCTTACACTTAGTGGACTCCTGTAGTCTGAAATGAGGAATGATGATATCTTTCTCAGTCATCAGAACGAAACCACTTGTCCAAACTTGATTAATTACTCCTAATTTTTATAATTTTATAATATTTTCGATTTATTCAAAGATATCTTAAAAGTTACACAATCAGGCGAAGATGTTAGCATTGACTATTGACTAATGCCTGAGGCGAAGTGATTAGTCACTATCAAATATGTAATACCCAAACCCACTTGTTATCTACAAATAAAATGTAAATAAATAAGAAAGAACAGAAAACAATATATCACTAACTAATCGTGATCAAGACTGTGGTAATTCGAAAAATCGGTTGCAACATGTAAAGCTAATTAATAAAAATTAGATCATTCGATTGCGTAAATGTCAGAAACGATAGTCTTCTGTAATTAATTTTAGTTTTTAAATCATGGCAATAGGTTATATTTTTACACCCACTCACCTACTATCAGCCTAACAACTTGTCAAAATATGATATTACAAAGTTATCAAGGGTACCTCTATAGATGCTGGCTCCCAGAAAACAAAGCGTGGTCAACCCAGGAAGAGATGGAGTAATGCATTGGGTCTATGGGACACGGACTGAAGGGAGAACTCAGGATCGGATAGAGTGGAAGAGAGGGAGAGAGGCCTTTGCCAGCAGGGAGACAGTAGGCTTAGCAATAATAATAATAAACCTATAGATATCTATTGTATTGGGCAAAGGGAAGTTTCTTCAGAATCCTACTTTTTTAGAAGTTTAGAATTAATAAATTGGTGGATAAGTATATGGCAAACAAAAGCGGTCTTAAAATACTCCCTTTCACTTATAATTGAATGACAAATCGCTTCGCAAGCTTAAACCTCAGCTTTGTTCTAACCGACGGCAGTTTAATTGACAGTTTAGTCTTAATAGGCTAATTAATTAGGTTAATAATTGCCTGTCAGCAGAGATTTTCTAATTCATCTGTGGAGGCAGTGTAGGAGTAGTATTTTGATACTTCTAACCACGGTTGGTAATTATGTTTGTAACAATACTTAGTAAAAAATATTATTCACATTATAATTAGCTGCGGCGATTGGCTAGCCCTCTGTAACACTAAATGAAGAATGACATAATGACAAATTACGAGTACATAATGACATATTAGTATTCCTTCAAAATTTTGCGCATAGAAGCCTCAATCTTACGCATATCCCTGCAAGACCTGTGCCCCTCGGTGGGAACATTATTGGGCTACATTTATTTATGCTCAGGGAGGCTAATAAATACCAAAAATGCTTTATTTCCAGTTCAATCAAACTATTTCATCACTGAATTAGGAAACGGTTCGTTCCAATTAGCGATTAATAAGATAAATACCGTATCGTTGTCTGTCTGTGTGTATGTCGATGTGTCTGTGGCATGCGAGCTGTACGGTATTGGGCTGAAATGGATATAATTGTGAGTCTTGGTGGACTTGCCACTTAGAATTTGGGACTGAATACAATTTTTCAACTAGGTATCTATCCCAACAGGAGCATTAAATATGATGTATAGGACTGCATTTGATAGGCTAACAGTAGATTCTACTTTTAGACGTATTTCTCTAAGCGATTTTCTATATGGTATTTAGAAAATCTAAATTAAATCTCTTTTTTCTGTAGATATTTACAAACATAAGCGTGGAAAAGAAGCAAAAAATGACGTAGACCACGTAATTTTTTGCCACTTCTCTACTTTTTGAGCACTTTGTCTTTCTCTTGAAAGCAAATTGAATTTCGATTTCCAAATGGACAACCCGACTTCGATCAGCCATCATCGATTCGACCGTGATTCTGGTTATCGATATCAATTCGATTCGACCCATAAATATCGATACAGTCTAAACAACACGCGTTCAAAATGTTAGACTATTTTTATGATCTCTACTACTCTAGATTTTAATTTGTAACAAATTTGTCAGCCTTCGACCGCGATTTAGACCTCTACAAGGATTGACTTTAGAGGTCAGTTCGGTTCATATTACCAGGTCAGATGTGCTGGACAGGTGTTGTATCTTAACAGGTGATACCGCGGCATTGATATACCTACAGATGTGATTTTTGTTGATTTCAATTTGCATATCTACTAAAATTAAAGGTCGCATTAGCAAGTCTTTACGATTACCTAGCGCTTTAGTTGGAGTTTTACACTGTGTGATACATTTTTTTTATACAAGGTGTAAATGAATTAACGCAAAATGAGAATCTACTTTGTTAGGGACATCATTCTCATTTTGCGTTTGCGTTGCTTCGTAGTTTCTCATTTTGCATTAATTCATTTACACCTTGTTTATTAAGGACAAGTAGAGATTTAAAACAAAGTAAACAAATAAATGTATGACAGTTGTCAAAATGCCTAAATCGCTAAATTGCTTTTTCGGAGAGGATTTTAGTTTGGTTTGTTGCCTGCGGAATCGTAGTTTACTTTATTTTAAATACCCACTTGTTTTGATATGTAATTAATTAAATTATACAATTATATTTGATGAGTGTTTTATGTCAAGTATAAAAAATGCAACCCAGCCCTAAAGCAAAATTATGTATCGAATCTGGCTAAGTGTGGGGATGATTGTGCCCTCTGCCACTCCGTATGTGAAAAAACCCCTTGACGTTTTGTATGAATGATAAAATCAAGATCAAAATTCAAAACAAAAAGTAAATTGAAGAGAAATTCAGATTGTCATGAAACTTTTAGTTTGCTCAATAAATTCCTGTTATGCTAAACAGTTACAAAATGACAGGAAACATATATTTTTTACTTATCTTATCATGTAAGTCAGTACTTATTGCTTAATCTTGATTGTGTAAATAACTGTTAATTACTGGCTGAGCTTATAAAAATCGCAATTTATCTACGTGACCTTTGCATTTCAGTAAATTTCTTGAGTATGTAGTATGCGGTGTGGGCATTAACTTACATAGAATTTTGAATTCTTTAACACAATATATTACTTAATTAATATATGTTAATAAGTACTATGACATGAAGATGACTTTTATCAACGTATTTAGTTAGCGTTTAGTTGCTAATAATAGTAGTTCAATGCTAGCATATCATCGTTGTCACAATCACATAGGTGAAGTGAAGCTTTGTCTTCTTCAAACACATTGTTTGCATTTTAATTTGCTTACTATTCTGAAGGGTAAACTCTCTACTCTATACATTATGTAATATTTTGGCCTGAGTGGGTCAGCTGATTTGTATAGAGAAGTAAAAAATAAAGTTGCTCTGATCAAATCGGTTTCATAATGAAAGTTGCTCAGAATGATGTCCCTAACAAAGTAGTTTCTCATTTTGCGCTAATTCATTTACACCCTTGTATATCTCTTTTTAACAAATCCTTGACTGGATTTTTGACATATATTTTTTTTATTTGATTTTTTTCTACTCTACTAAGATCTGGCTTGGCTACACATCTTTGGGGAAAGGTCTGTATGTAATACCATTGTTTGTGATACCAAGAATCGCCAATCAAAAAGACCAAGAATCCCGATTGCCCATCCATATCCCCTCCACACACACACACACACACTAGCTCACAACGTGTGTGTGTGTGTGTGTACGCTGCGCACGCGACCTTTGCGGGTCTGCCCTGCGACCTAGAGCTGGCGGGCGGTAACATTATTGCTATTCAGGTATGGATGGATACCTTGGGTGACGATGGAGGAGGCATGCTAGAGCATTAGATCTCTTTTTTGAGTATTTATGGATGGATGAACATCTGCATCAACTCTGTGGGATAAAATAGTGGGATATGGACACTACAACCTAAACTTTTCATTTTTGTTTATAAATCCAACCAAAATAAGATTGTTTACTGTATCAATGATGAAAAATGTAGCTATTATAGTTTTTCGATATAAGAAAAAAGATCTGTTTGTTTTTGACACCTGCTAGGTATTCAAAGCTTTCTCAATGCCGAGGTTAAGGGCGAGTCTGTCTCGTACAGTCTTTAAAAGTGCCCTAAGCTAAACTCTTTGGTGGAATCCAATCCAGTACAAAACCCTCAGCAATGCATTCAGGCATGGATGCTTGCAGCAGCAGCATGGACTCAGACTCTTTACTAATGCCGTATCCGTAAGAACACGACTCGAAGTTCACAATTCGTGTGCCATACGCCTGGTGTCAAGGCATGGAATGCTGCACTAACTAGTAACGGAAAGTAGCGAGGCATCTTCGTTGGAAAGCGTGCCTAGATGTCGTATTGAAAGCTCGGAATAAAAGCTTATACCGGATGCTTTTAGTATACAATAAACACGTATAAGTTACTTAAGGCTGAATGAGATATCAATGGATTTGATGGCGGGTCAAGTCAAAAGGGCATGATATGTTTTGAAGAGGTTTTTTCGTAGATGACTGTACGGATCCAAATAGAAAGCTATTTGAGCTGTTTTGTAATCTCAGAGCTTTTCATTGTTTTTCAACAGGAAAGCAGATGCAAAAGCTGCGTTTAAAAAGTTGTGTCAGCTCGTTAATTAAATACTTTTCATGCCATGGAAAGGGTGTTAGATTACTCAGAAAATGAATCACCGCAACACTAAATAATAAATTACAAAATAAATGAAAACCGTTGAACATGTGTTCCTAATACCGACAAAGTAAAGCGATACCTTAATGACCAATAAAGAAGACAGTTAGTTAAATACTGCTAAAACACCTGCAATTTCTAAACGATATCTAACACCAAAAAGCTCGGCATCCGCAGCTGTGCAACTGTTTCTTTGAAAGCATTTTAGAACAAAAGCGCAAGTTCTGCACATCTGGGCTTTAGATAAGAAACAAACAATTTGGTAATAGAATCTTTAGCAACCTGTGACGTCTTGTGTGTTATTGACCGACAAGTTTGAACTAGTGATGGACCAGTGTCAGACCTGTTTTATATGTTTATGTTACGTGAAAGAGAGACTACTGTGTGGTCCGAATAGGTACAATAATGACCCTTAATGTCTAACGATTTGGGTCTTTTTGAATTTAATTACCTGCCTTATTACCCTTTTAGTGACTGGTGGATGTATCGTGGAGATACTTGCTAATAACTATCAGAGCGGTTATCAGAACTTTTTTGACGATTCAGCTTAGTTATCTATCTCTAATCTGAACCGCAAAGTTACAATGACCGTCTTAAAACAAGTATTAGGTGAAATTATTGTATTGGAATGAAAATTGTAGCTTTATTTTCGTAAGTGTCAACAAAACAACAAAATAAAATTAAAAAAAATCCTTGAGGTCACCGCCCGCCCCGCCGCCGTGTCGTGTCGAGTGGCAGGGTGCCCAACCAAGTTGCTAGGTATATTTAGCTATAATTTTGATAGATTAGAAATCTATACTGATCAACCTAAGACTTGGGAACGCCCCAGGTATAGGTATAATTATTTTTCAAAGAAGTCATCATTAAATACAGAACCAAAAAGAAATTACTTAAAAATTAGTTAGTAAAGTTATATCCAACTAGTATTCTATCCAGAATTAACAGCTAGACCTCACAGATATGGCCAATACAACTAAAAATAGATGCAGACTATCGGTCTCGTCAATTAAAAAGCCTGTTTCGAGTGTGGATGATCCAGGGTTTAATGTTGTTTCGTGTCTCGAGCCGGTTCTGATCGGTGAGCGTTTCCTGCGTTTGCGCAGGTTATAAACACATGGACATTTTGCATGCGAGTGAAGGTTTGTAGTGTTTCAGAAACACTGTTAGATATGATATGATGATCTAAATTATAAAATAAGATAATATTTATTCACTATTAAAATACACACAAAAACAGTGTTACAGATTATTAAGCAAATTATTCAAATTATAAATACTACGTATACATGTGTATATTCCTCTGTGAATAGGCCCTGGCTTAGCATTATGCTACTTGTGAGGATACAACTCCTATTTCAGCTCGTTTTCCTTTATTACTGGGTACATCATAAAATCATCATTATACATTACGAGTATTTTCCATACATTTATTAAGTTTTATTAATTTCTATGTAAGTATACTATTTCTGACTTTCGGTTTATGGGAAAACGGTAGCTCCGCTGACCGGATTTTTCGAAATAAAAATATAATTCTCCCCCCCCCCCACACAATAGAAATGTACTTTGGGTGACATTTAACAATCACAGTACTAAAGTCTTCACAAAATAAAAGGCCCGTTTTGACAGTTCACGCCCATGAAGTTTTAACCCCTACCCTAATGCGTACTAGGTAGGTAATAAGAGCAAACTGTTGCATAAAAGCAATGTACAAGTTGCCTAGGAAAACCGCTTCTATTACCTACGCGTTAGGGGTTAAAACTTGGGCGTGAACTGTCAAAACGTGCCTTTTATTTTGTAAATGATGTAGATACCTAGACATTCCAATTCAGGTTTCTATCTTCATCCGCAACGGAATAAGGGGGGTCAAGTATGCGCTGAATGGGTTCCAGTCCAGTAAAGGATGGTACCTTTTGGGCCCTCTTTGCTCGACTTGGCGGGGGCGCTCCAGAACATAGGATTATGCTTCATGTAATTTTAGGAGGAGTAAGTAAGTACCTATATAAATTGCATCACATTTCTGACAGCATCACTACTTCCGAATGTGACTCACTGAGATCCTATTCCCATAGATCGTAAGAATGACTCAGACCTATGTAATAATAACTATGCCTCGTGAAATCGTGAGGCAGGCACCGCACATGAGAGGACTGAGGAACCGGAGTAGTGGCATGATTTACAAACAACCTTTGTTGATCTTGTGATTATCTTGTGCATTTTACAGCCGTCATTGTTCGAGTTCTTATCTCGCTGAGAATAAGTATCAATAAGAGGTTATCTTTTATTGCGTTAGTTAGACTAACCCCCGGTTTCCGAGACGCTGATCAAAGGTTACGATTAACTGATTAATGATTAATTAAAAATAGCGACACATAATTGGTTTATAGCGCCACGGGATTGGCTGAAATTAAATTAATTGCTCTGTTAGCTAATCAGCGTATCGGAAACGGGGGTAATCCTAGGTTGGTTGATTTGTGCAAACATGGTTGTTGAGGCATGGATGACTTCATTAAATAGGATGTTGGATGATACTGTTGCAACAAATTACAATATCAATGCGGGACCATCTGATGACCTCCATGTTAATGAGTCATTGCTAATTACATACGTACATAGAAACATCTGCTACAAGTTTATGAATGAGATTATGATAGTAACTTATACATATACCTACTGTTCAACAAAACGAAGAACAGAAGCATTAGATATACGATATCTATGCCTATATCGAGTGATTTCGTATGGGAATTTGTCAATATAGGTCTCGATCTTAGATTATATACAAACACATAGAGTTAATAGTCTAAGGTCTCGATATTCGTACATCGAAGGCGCGAGAATCATACCCCTGATAGGTTCCTGTTATCTCTTTTGAACAAGGTTTGACCAATTATATGTCCATCCATCAGTCAGGAGATTCGAGCAACACCGGCCGGACTCATTTCAGACATTATTTCTAATGCCACTTTCAGACTAGATTTATTTTCTTTAAGCATACCTACTCGCTTACACGCACGGCGGACTTTCCTTCAAAGTAAAAAAATATTTCACAATTCACAATTATTTATTTATTGCACACAACAATTTAAACAGTTACATGTACAAAGGCGATTTATTTCACAAATGGATTTAACACAATACGAATTGGTTCCCTGTCTCCCTAACTAGTGAAATACTGTATCTAGGGAGACAGTTCTTCCCTATTATGTGTTTGGTATAATTCTCAATTTCCAAATCAAAAAACCTCATCTTATTATAGAGCTCGTCTGAGCAGAAATGACGCGCCCCACTCCTTGGTTTTGTATTTACTTGTCATACAAAACCAAGGAGTGGGGCGCGTCATTTCAGCTTAGACGAGCTCTACTTGCCCTCAAAGGGCCAACTAACACATCGACAGTACCACAACCCAGCGATTTACCAAAGGTCGTTGCAGATCGAGACCACAGCTTCTGTGCGCGTGCGACGTTCCACTCCTAGAAGACATGGGAGGGGGGTTACAGAGTAGGGGGTGGGGGGGAGAGGAATGTCTGAATTCCGCGACGACCTACCTTCACCCGACCTCGTGATTCGTCGTCTGTATTTGGGTTAGGTATTCGTGGATTCGGTCCCCGGCTGTGATGGTTATCTGCTATTGGGCCGGTTGCAAAACACTTAGCGCACCCAATCCTTAAAACAGCGTTAGTTAATAAGCAGTTGATTAACAACGAAGGAGAGGTTCTTAATAGGCTTGTGGCCTGTCAAGTCAATACTTCAAAATAGATACTTTTTATGAACTCGATACCATACAACTTAAGTGTTATTTTTTTTTGCGGTTTTTTCCTAGATAATGGTACGGAACCCTTCGTGCGCGAGTCCGACTCGCAATTGGCTGGTTTTCTTTGTAATGTCCCACTGCTGGGCAAAGGCCTCTCTCCCCCTCTTCCACTCTATTCGATCCTTCCACTCTTTATCCCATAGACTCTTAGTAATATTGAACCTTAAATCGAAAACTCATCAGCCATCTGCCAACAACAGTTCTATAAAACCCTTTGAGCTTCCCGATGGCCTGAGACTGCCTGAGACCATATGGCCGATTGTTAAAACGCGCCCAATATTAGACAATAGCTCGAGGCAAGATTTATTGGGTGCGAAGACCACATCTGGTCTTTACCTGGCCCGTTTAAAACTTGAGCTGTCACTTAGACCCGTATTAGTAAACCAGTCTCAGCTCTGAGAGTGGTCTCAGCTTTGGCACAATACGTTATTTTACTGCTAGTCAAAATACAGGGTGACTGCGGGGTCGTGTAGCAACAAAGTAACCTTAGATTTGCCTATTGGTTAGGAATGATGAGAGCTCGCAAAGAAAGTTATTTTTTTACAAATGATTTGGTCCTATTTCGGTTTAGGGTCAGTTGCTCTACAAGCGCAACTGTCTTTTAACTTTGTCATAAATTGTTTATGGCCTTTGATTTTGACACTTCTTACTCCTCTGATTAGTTTAAATGAAAAAGATTTTAACACGAATTTTAAGGTGACTAAACGTTCAGAATTAAAAAGGATAATTAATTTTTTAAATTACTAACGTACAGTTGTGATTATTTAAATACATACTAGCTTAATAGCTGAAACTGCAATCATTTACCGAGTTAGTACTAATATGTTAGAATAACGACCCAAAAGTCACGCTGTATATACTTTTAGGAACCGGCACAAGTCACAACGAAAGATTTTTTCGTGATTTCTATGAACAGTAACCAAATAACGTCGTCTTTTGTACACACCATTTGCTTAAAATACAAACGGCTAGAAAATCTAGATTCTGATATTGTCAAGCCATTTTGTGCTTCAACTTCCTAGATTTTTTTGACAAAAAAACCTTTGAAGTATTTGATTTCCACGCGCTTGAGATAGCTCTTAGAGTTGAAATCAGTTTATTAGTAGATAGATAGATAGATAGATAAATCATTTATTCAAAGGACATGGTACACACACATAAATTAATAACAAAAAAATCAATTTAAATAGACAGCACTTAATAGCACGCACTATGCAATTAACAGTAGGTACCTACAGCTGTGTGGTTATGTGACTGTTCCACGGCAGTGAAATGGCCCTGACTCAGCAATGTCACAGACGAATCTGTGACGCTGGTATTCTGCCAGGGCCAAAGCGGACGCACAACAGTGGCTCAAGTACTTACACAATTTAATTTATATAAGTAATTACATAAGAAAAACAAAATTAAATAATGAAATTAGTTATGTTATTAATGGAATTGAAAATTGAAATAATTGGTATTAGAAATTTAATTGGAATTGAATTGGCAATAAAAAAAAAACTACTAGTACTGGCCTTAGTTTTGTTTAGAGGGTTTTAAATTCAGTTAGTACTTAAATCTGGTAACTCTTAAATCTGGTAACTCTTCAATTGCCTGTGGCAAAAAAACGAGGTCCGTGATTTTGTAGAGGCCTTTTTTTCAATCTGGTAACTGCCTGCGATTCGGGTGGCGACACGAACTATTTAAAAAGGTGTGTTTGAAAATCGAATTTAGTGTCTAGTTTAGTGGTTTTAGCACGTCTCAAATCACCCCCACTAGTTTTTCCTCCAATGATCTGAATTTAAATAAAGCAGTTTCAATTCCTATTGAGCGGCTTAAATATCATTTGCCGATTGCAAGGCGACACGTGACGCCTCGGAATTATTTTTAATCAAAAAAAACCTCTCGTTCGGAAATCACCTGCCGATTGGTGAGCTGATTGACTTAACCCTCAAATTCCAGACTGCTCATACTCAACTCATAGTCCTATTTCTCACCTTTTCATACTTTATAAACTTCATCAACCTTTTCATACTGTAATATTTATGGTTTACGGTTTTTTAGTTGGTGGTAATGTTTTTTTTTTGGTGTGCTGGAAGAGATCTCTTGTTAGAGATAAGCTCGCCTTTGTACACGTTATCTATGTTTTATATTGTCTTAAGTAACTGTTTGTGTGCAATGAAATTATGAATTTAATAACCCTAAATAAATAAATATAATGCTTATAGGTACTATTATAGGACTAACAATCTGTAAATGAAAGAAATGCTTTTGATGTTTTCTATTAGATCAATAATTATGATTTTCGAATTATTATTACACAAGTATTAGAAAGTTGGGTTCTTATACTTATCTTCATTAAATCAGCCCATTGATAGGTCAAAGATAGATCACTAAAATCTCTTCAAACCTTCATTTTCAGGAGATGCCAAATTACATGTAGGTTTATAGTGTGGCATGGGAACACCCGTTCTTAATATATTTTAATTGCAGTTTAGATATCTCGGCCGCTCGGCCGTTTATTCTCGATACAACGTGCATTTTGATAATATTTATGGGACATATATTTAATTATTATCATTCTGATGTCAACGAAGATTATATTTACCCCTACTACTGGTTATACTTACCAGCAAAATAAAAAATAATTTACACGGGAATTACGGGAGAGGTCGGTTAAATCCGGTTATTCTATCCCAACTTTAGGGTTCCGTACCCGAAGGGTGCCAAACGGGACCCTATTACTAAAAGTCCGCTCATCTCTCCGCCCCAGCGGGCTATGTATGTGTGCTGCTTCCCACTAAATAATTGAAACAAAAAGTAAACTTTAGAAAAAACCGACTTCCACAAACCCTATTTGATTAGATTGAGTTTAATACAAACTGTAACCCCTTATCCCCCCCCCCATTGGGGAATCAATTTCGTCAAATCCCATCTTAGTGCTACCTTACGCTACATAAGGAACCTCTGTACAAAGTTTTCTCTAGGCTCTAGGTCCTCCGGTTTAGGCTATGCGTTGCCCGTCAGAAAATGTATTTGTACCTAGTATTGAGCATTTCTGGTGGCCATGTGTGGTCTTCATCATCAGTTCCACGAGTTATTATGAAAAACACAAAAATCACTATAGGTCTGCATTAGGGTTTCGGTATTCCCGGACTTTTTTCATTCCCGGGACCGGGAACCGGGAATTTTTATTTTACTTTGATTTTGCTGTTTACACCTGCCAGAAAGGTAATAAATCACATTATTTTATCAATTATGTGACATTTTAAGACTAGTGGCTCTGTGAGCTGTAGACCTCGCGAGTATGTCGGTGGGAAAGCTGAACTGCTAACACATAACTCACAAAATTTCACGAGAATCGGTTGAGAAATGCGCCCTGTAGAGGAGAACAGAAAAACAAACAAACAAACAAAACAAACAAACAAACGAAAGCATTTTTGCCCAATCCTGAAACGTAGAAACTTCGCTCGCTTCGCTCGCTCGGTCAAAAAAATATAACACAAATAATTTTCTTTCAATAACACATACAAACTTATGAACGTACGTACCTGGTTACGTACATGCAGTATGAAAGTAGCCGCACCAATAACTTTGTAAACTACATTTTGCGATCTAAAATACAACCTATTCACTTTTTACTAAAACTATATAGTCTGTTTCACTCTCATGGTCTTTACGAATCTAACGACACCTCATTTGTTAATCCATCGAGCCGTTTGGGTTGTAGCGAATTTTACAGGTATTCAGGGAGGAACATGGAATAACAAAGTTGGAGTTACATCACCAGAGACTATATATCCAATTGACTGCGCCTGCGGGGGAATGCGGCTCGCCAAACGTTAGTTGTTTTCAACGTAAGCAACCTATGTACGATGACGGGCCGCCAGACAGTTTCGCAGCGGCTGACCAATCACAGCTCTCTTACCTCGTCCCCCGCCGCCTGTAAATTGGTGAGTTGTGTTTCAAAGGAAAATGTATCTATGCGCTCTCCACTGGATAAGGGCTCCCTGCCTGAAGATGACTTACAAGGTCCGCCCCGACTACTTACACTACACAGAGTAGATCCTGCGAGAATCTCACAGACAATATTACAAAGGAACACCTAACGGGTGTCTTCGCATCTGCTGGACGATACACCCTTTACGTGTGGTACAAGGTGCTCAAACAATTACTACATTTACATACGGACATTTATATTATCTTTAACCTCCACTTGCTATACGATCCTGGCATACCTAAATCTCTCGCTTCCCCAACTATGTAACTGGTGCGCCGACACATGTTATATAACAATAGTTCGCCATTGTTCGGTCGTTCGAGCGGTGTGCTTCTGCGAGAGAAGGGGTAAATAAGGCAAAACCTAAATTATTCCTATTAGTCGGTTTCATGATTGCTTCTCACGCAGGAGATGCAGGTTCGAATCCCGGTGCTGACCATGTACCAATGAGATAAATAATTTATGTTACGTACGTTATACTATACGGATGTTCTGACGGTGATGGAAAACATCGTGAGGAAACCTTCACTACTCCATAGCTGCCTCGATGGGCTTGCTGTCACGCAAAATGGAGTATTGAATCACTGGCTAAAAGTGGTGCCCAGTTGTGCCTCTGCAACCCCGTATGGGAAGCTAAATTCTTCCAGTTATTCAGTCAACATAGTCCCTAATGCCTCCGCTTCCGCTGCCGCTTATGCCACTCACCACAAACTAAAGGCTTCGTTCTCAAAGGGTTGTGCTCACAAGGTGCGCGGACGCAGTTTTTTGATGACAAGTTGTGTTTGCTCGGAGAAAGGTGTTTTCAGCTCCATTGTCGACTGTATGGGAACTTGCTATAACTGTACCTTGTGTTTAGTGTGGGACATGTGGAGAGCAAGTCCTGGGACAAGTTGAACGTGAAGTGCTGTTAGTTTCCGGGTGTGATCTGGGAAAAAAGACATGAACATAACATAGTGTAAGTCCTATTCCCTGCCTATTCCCTTTCGGGGTGGCAGGGACACATAGTTGGGCCCACTTTAAGCCAGGAAAAAAGCAGCTGAAAATTAGATACAAAATGCAGTGAATAAATTCATGAATTTGATAACGTGTAATATGATAACATCATAGCGTCAAAATTTGCAAGATTTTAATAACTAAATGTTTATGAAACAATTTGTTCCGAATGTAAGAATCGAGAAATCTCTTAATTGTTATTTTATAGATACTTTAGGGGGCGTCCATTAATTACTTGAGGGGTTTTCGGCGATTTTCTGATTCTCCCTCCTCCCTCCTGGATTGGAATTTTGTGAGATTTTACTAAACTTTTTTTTGTTTTTCTTTTGTAAAGGCGGTGGATTTATTCAAAAAATAAATTTAATGATTAGTTTAATATTTTTATCAATCTGAACTAGTCTTAGAGTCTTAAGACTAGTTCAGATTGCTTTGAAAATAGTCTAGAATCACATTAAGAATCATCCGTGGAGGTAAAGGTTTGCTTAATAATTTAACCGATTTTTTTGCTTGGCAAAATAAATATTACGTGATATTTGCAGAGACCCCCCCTCCCCAAAGTGAGAATATGAGATGATGAGATGACCCCCTCTGCCTCCTAAACGCCTCACGTAATGAATGGACGCCCCCTTACTAATGCACCAGGTGCCTTCAAAACAAGACTAATTAGGAATCGACAAATGTAACGTCAAAACATTAAAAAATCGCAAAAAACGACAGATGCGACACCAATCACGCAGATACGTCTTTTAGAAACGGATGTTCGTCAAAAAATCAAATGTGAAAAGGAAATTGGCAGCTTTTTACTGAAATAGTTAAAAAAGACCTGAAACAATAACTGCCTTCACATGTGTGATCGATAGTTTTAAAATCATTTTGAGCCTTACTACTACCGAATACGTCTCCTATCGTTATTAGGTCACGATCACGACTGTCACGAGGAGTCGTTAGTAAGGAAATAAGGTGACTTTTTAAGTTTTGTAGGTCAACTTTTTTGCTATCAATTTATTATGCAGATGTGCTTTAAAAATAAGAAGCTTCCGAGCAGATGCACAAAACAGACCTTGAAGATGTTTGTTTGGCAAAAAAGCGTACCACCTTTGCTTTGGGCCATCGGGCGTTTTTTTTCTTTCTAAAAAACAGTCTCAGATAAGCGGGCCAAACAGCCTAACTAAAATACATAATGCCTATTTATTAGATTTATTATTCGACAGTTTCGGCTCTCAATTTTTTTTTGGTCACATAGGTAGGTACTACAGCTACCTAACTAAGGGATCATTCAACAATTACGTGATCACCGGAAGGGGGGGGGGGGGGGGGTTGCTTGTGTATACATCGGATCATTTGGGGGGGGGGGGGGGGGGGGAAGAATCCATGATTACGTCATCTGCGCTTCTGTCCGAAAATAAATTATATTTAAATATTTACGTCCAATTTTGAAGTTTATTACTGGTAATACTTACTATTAGATAGATGAAACGGGATTTCCGGGATCGGGATCCCAAATTTATGTCATTTAAGACCCATAGAAACATGACATACGTGTCAGTGCTAATAAACAGCAAAAAATTTAAGCACAGAGGGGGGGGAGGAGTTAAAAAAACGGCCAAAAATGATCACGTAATTGTTGAACGATCCCTAATTAAGTAATTGTAGATAAAGGTCACTATAAAGTTTTAAGTATCCTGCTATTTATTACAAGCAGTAGGAAACTTAGACCGTGACGCGATTAATTATATTTGTAATATCTTAACTCATGCGCCTTAGTTTTATTAAAAAAAAAAACTTCTACAAGCATGAAGTAAAATTAATATTTGTCATTGCAATGTGTAATCTGCGAATTTATTTAGTTATTGTACAAGAAAATAAGTCCAAATGACAATAATCATGCCAAACTGTTCGTTTATATAAAACTCCATAATAAAAGGTCTTGTCCGGCCTCACGGTCAATTTCCCTGCGGCCACACTAAATTACGATTTGAAGAAGACACGCGCCCGAAGATTCACGGACGCTTCCGAAAAAACACGAACACTACTGCCAAAAATCTTCCCGAAAACGATACAGTTGCATCATCTCACTTACATGTTCATCTTCACTTAGTTCCCTCTGTGGATTCCATAGAGTTGAAAATCCATTAATTCAAGTTCTGGCGATGGAACTTTGTCACAATATCAACGAAGTTTTGGAGCTTTGTAGGGAGCAGATGTGTTTTCTTTCTGTTAAGAAGTAACTTTTGTATCATTATGTTTTTTTTTTCTTTTAAGAAAGGCATATGCACTTTGAAGAAAGATGCCCAGTCAGGTAAAGAAGGATGTGTTTCGGCTGAGCAGATGCTCTCCCACGCTCCGACGGACAGACAGACGGACGGACAGATAGATTGGATTTCCTCATAACTGGGGTTGCCATAACTGCTGAGAGCCAATACGGGACGTTTTCTCTTCCGATGCCCAGAACTCATCACATTCAAAGCCGACACGCGGCTTTTCCAAGTTTCAACTACAACATACTTTGCACGCATGTGCACGTAATGTAATGACCGACAAACATAAATGGGTCAGGTCGTAGATTTCGCCACAAATAGCGTAAAGGTGCCGTAATTTTTTTTACGCGACGGTGGTGGCGTAAAGTTGCGTAAAATGGCACCGAAAAAATAGTAAAGGTGCGCCTACATGATGTGTAATTTTTAAATATTTTGACTGAATTCATAAATTGGACATTAAAAGGAAGCGCAAGGCTATGGCCACCTTCCGGCTCCATCATCAGACGCTGGACCTCATGCGGGACCAAAGTTATGTCGAATGTCGAAATGTTGACGAATCAAATGTGCTCAAAATCGATAGGGTTGCGTCGTTTGGTAACAGAGTTCCCTTGGCTACCTTCCCGCTCCATCATCAGATCAGTTCCATGTCAGAAAAATATTGCATTGAAGCTAATAATAAAAAGCGTGTTAAAATAATACATCTGGTAACCGTAAGTTATGTGTGCCTGTGCATGCAGCTTTATTCTAATTCGTAAAAAAGGAGGGTAAAATTTTACCACACTAGTCGCATAAAGTCGCGTTAAATCGCTTTACGCTACTATGTACGCGACGGTAGCGTTAACAAAATTCATAATTACTCGATGTATAAATTCTTTTTACAGGTTAATATAGGCTTGTCAAATCACTCACAACTTACTCAACGGTGCGCAATAAAAATATTAGATATTCAATGAAAACTGTGCTTGTAATCTGCCGCTGGCCGAGCCGTTCGGTTCCGACGTCCGCCCCACTAATTTTCCGTAATTCGTCAAAATACGGAACAAATACGGGAGGTGTAGTAATACGGAACGGGAGGGTCAAATACGGGACGTGTCCCGTATATACGGGACGTGTGGCAACCCTATCGATAACTCCCCTGTAATGCAAACTTATCTTCCAGTCTTCAGATCTTCAGATATTTGATCTTCACTGAATATACGCAGTGTAAAGTATATTTTTATTACGGGTTCATCATCATTATTATCGGCATCTTGTTTTCATAAAATTTTGATTATAGTCATCCTCCGTTTACGGGTAAATAATTCTGAACAACTTTCACTGTGAACCGATTTGATTGGTTATTCATAGCATACTTCTCCACATGAATTGGTTAAGTGAAAATATAGATTTACGAATCAACTTGAAATTATAGTTTAATTTGGTGTTTGGGGGAGAAAACACAAAATAATATAAACTAGGTAGGAAGGTATTGTTATTATGAATCGCCATTCAGTAGCCCTATTATGTATCTCTGACCTAAACCATTCAAATTCATCAGAACACGAATGTTTTAAACAGTCTTTTCTAGCGATTATGATCAGTCGATTAGTATTAAAAAATGTCAGAGACACATATTTATTGGCTACATGTAACATGATTCATTTCATCAACGTTTCGGCATTACTCTGACTGATGTCAAAAATCTTTTGCAGTCAGAACTCTTAATCAGTCAAAACTAGTTTTGACCGTAAAAACTAAACAAAAATACTTTTGACTGAGCGGGTTGGTTAAAAGTACTTTTAACTAGTCATGAGTAGTTTTGACTGATAATTTGTGGTCAAAAGTAGTTTTGACTGGCGCTCTTGGTTTACAAAACGGAATTGATTGCTTTAGGTCACTTTCTGTGCCAATACTAAAGATAGGTTGTGTTAGGTCACAACTTTATGAACCACCCAGAGCCGAGTGAAGCGGAGCGGAGCGAGGCGACCCCATGTAGTTGCACAAAACCGAATTTGTTTGCTTATTACCCTACCAAAGTTGAAATGCGTCTTGTTGCGAAATAGTCAAAAGTGCTATTGACCAGAGGCTGCAGTCAAAAGCAGTTTTAACAGATTTTCTTAGTTAAAAGTACTTTTGACTGATTAAGAGTTCTGACTGCAACATATCCAACAATATCACGTTAATATCGAACACCGCCGAATTGACAATGAGCAATCATCAGCGATCTTCGCTTTGATATTCCCGAAGTAATTCGTGCTAAGCTCAATGAGTCTGACTGGAACGGGATCCTCTCTGAAGGAACAGTTGATGACGCGGTTCATAAGCTTTATACCATCGTCAACGACTCTATTTGTAAACATGTGCCTCTGGATACTCGTAAAAAGAAGTCACAGTACCCGATTTGGTTTAGCGAGGCACTTGTCAGGATCACCAGGGATAAAGCCAGTAGCCATAAAAAATGGAAACAGTATAATAATCCACTTGATTACGAAGAATTCTCCTTACTTCGAAAAAGACAAAAAGTTATGCAGGAAACATGTTTTCAACGTTACGTTAAATATATGGAAACCAATATTAAAGTGAACCCTAAACAGCTTTGGTCTTTTGTTAAAGCTCGTAGACAAAATTCTGCCTATCCGCAATCCCTTGAGTACCAAGGTGTTCATTATTCAGATGGTCCAAGCATCTGCAAAGGTTTTAATAAATTCTTCCATTCAGTATTTAGTACGCCAGCGTCTTCGTATCCTGATCTGCCACTCGCTCCACCGTTTTGTGAAGACGGCAATGTGATCAACTCTGCTCAGTTCTATCCTGACTCTACACTAAAATTACTAAACTCGCTCGATATTAACGGTGGTGCGGCTAGCGATGGTATCCCTCCGTACTACATAGTACAGTGCGCGAAGCAAATATGTCACCCTTTAAGCATCATATTCAATAAATCCCTCAAAGAAGGCTCGTTCCCTGTTGCCTGGAAGAAAGCTCACATCCTTCCGATACACAAAAAGGGGACAAGAAACAAGATGGAGAATTACAGACCAATATCGATTCTAAATGTATTTGGTAAGGTTTTCGAGAAGGCTGTTTATAACTGCATCTATCCAATTATCTCTCGTGGTGTACCTCCTCAGCAACACGGGTTTCTCAAAAGCCGATCTACCATGAGTAATCTCGCGGAATTCCTACACTTTGTTCTGCATAAGATGGACAAGCGGAAGCAGGTTGATGTGGTCTATACGGATTTTGAGAAGGCTTTCGACCGCGTAGACCACATCATCCTGTTGCGCAAACTATTTCATCTGGGGATTCAGGGCGACCTCTACCGCTGGATTACTTCTTATGTATCTAACAGAAGTCAGGCTGTGATTGTTGGTGGATATAACTCGAACTTTATTGATATCCCTTCGGGTGTACCTCAGGGTTCCCACTTAGGTCCTCTACTCTACAATGCTTATCTCTATGATATTTATACTGCATTTAATGACTGTAGGTTTTTACTTTATGCCGACGATAAAAAGGTCTTCCTTGATGTGAACTGTGCCGCCGATTGTGATAAGTTACAGGCCGATCTCAATCGCTTAAGTCAGTACTACGAACAGAATAGGATTTCGGTGAATATTAGTAAATGCGTCCAAATCTCGTTCACAAGAAGTCCCTCCCCTATTATATATGATTACTCCATCAACAACACGCCATTAGCCCGCGTTAATACTATCCGCGATCTTGGTGTCATCCTCGATAGTAAACTATCATTTGAAAAACACATCGACCACATCACGGCCCGTGCTTTTCGAAACCTGGGTTTTGTTTTGAGAATTTGCAAACCCTTTAGCGACTTAGTTTGTATAAAACAGATCTATTTTGCTTACGTTAGGAGCATTCTAGAATACGCTTCTTGTATATGGTCTCCTAACTACATTACATACATTCAACGCATTGAGCGTATTCAATCTAAATTTATAAAGCACCTAAATTTCAGGTCTCATACCCCTGGGCGCTCTTATGAGGAGTCTTGTCATCAGTATCACCTCTCCAGTCTCAAGGATCGCAGAACTTTGCTTGATATGATGTTACTCCATGATATTCTGTCCGGCCGACTTGATTCTTCACCTCTTCTCTCTGAACTATCTTTCTGTGTCCCTTCGCGTCGTACTCGTCAAACTTCCAAAAGGCTATTCGCTGTCTCCCTCACGCATACCAATTATGCTCAGAATTCTACTATGGTCCGCCTTACCAATCAATTTAATAAACTTTTTAACAACTTTGATCCATTCGCATCTTCTAAGGCGAAATTCCGTCAAGATATTATTAAAACTTTACGCAATATCGAGGAGGAATAAGTGAAACACACACACTCACACACACTCACCCTCACACACACTCACACACCCTCTCACCCTCGCACACACCATCTCACATACACACTCACCCTCGCACACACCCTCTCACATACACCCATTCAAACACACAGTCACACACTTCACTCATGTTACACGATACATAATATTCAATTATAGATACCTATCTATAAACATTATTCTAAACAAAATTGTCCATGAACACACGTTCATATAAGAATACTTATTTAATATTTGTCCACTTGTCTATCTGTTTAAGTTTCTCGATCTTAATTTATTTCTTGTATTTTTTGTGGATATCTGTTATTGGCTTTCATTCTGTATCTCTGCTCTTTGTAATTTGTTTGTCTATGTGCTGTTGATGTCCCAAATAAAATAAAATAAAATAAATAAAATAAGATGAAACTTACACCTTTTTACATCTTTGACAGCAAAAATACTTTACCAGTTTGTATGTATGTAAGTACATGGTATTGTTATGAAATTCCCCGATGAAAATAATTGTAGTTTTGAAATTTTTGGAAAAAATACGTACTATCCGCAGTATGGTCCCGTTTTTTGCTGCTGTACCATTTTTTCCAGCATCATCTTTGGAGCTGTCTCGAGATGTTTTTTTCGCCAACATGGCACGTACCAAATGCTGTGTCGCCGGCAGCTGCGCGTGCGTCTCCAGATCATTTCATTTTGCGAAATTTCGAATTTCTTTAAAGCGACAGATGCATGACACGCCATTTTGAGATAAAACGAAAAAGACGTAAACGGCCTTTTAACCTGGTGCTATACGACCTTTTTGATGCAAAAGTAGGTGCATTGAAAAGTGCAGTGTACTTTACCTACGTTATCGGCACGTGACTTTTATACTATACTTTGCATATAAAACGACAAGGAACTGTTGACACTTTTTAGGGTACCGTACCCGAAGGGTGCCAAACGGGACCCTATTACTGAGACTTCGCTGTCCGTCTGTCCGTCCGTCCTGTCTGTCACCGGGTCCGTCTGCACGAACCGTAATAGCTAGAAAGCTGAAATTTTCACAGAATGTGTATATCTGTTGCCGCACCAACCACAAATACTGAAATACGAGAGATATTGCAAATTAAAGGGGGCCCCGATACAAGAGACGTGTTTAGATACACTTACGCATTTCAAAATGGAGATCTTGACTGAAACTGTTTATTTATTGTCATAGCAACCATGTCATAGACACATATACTACACATTTAAATATGATAGCATATTTCGCGTCAACCCACATGGTTGTGGTTAGCCGGTATGATGTAGACTCTCAATCCGGAGGTCGTCGGTTCAAATCTCGTGAAGGCATAAACTTTTTAAATTTTCTTTTTGTTTATTTTTTTATTGTTTTGAGTGCTTTTGATTTGTTGTACGATGGTACGGTACCCTTCGTGTGCGATACCGACCCGCACTTAACCGATTTTATTTAAAGTTTCGGTGAAGATGCTATGGTGTGGTGAGATTATTTAATGGTGACACAGTAACACTTGTATCATATCGTAATTATGTTTTTTGTGTTTCGTCGTGTAGTTTATTTCAGTTCGTCAGTTTCAGTAGTCTAAGATCGTGCGTATGGGAAATACCGTGACGCGCGCAGATCCCGCCACATGCCAATGCCAATATGTCTGAGTCGATTCTTGTAAAGTTTCTTATGCTTTTTCTTTATGGCTGAGTGAATTGGTTCTTTCAGGGCGTCTTGTTTAAGTTCAAAGCTATTTGTTGGCAGAAGCGTGATCTTTGGAGCAATTGCAGTAAATTAATTGCAATTATGTTGTTTTGTTTGCGCAAAGGCGGCCTTAAGTTTACTGTGAAATACGAAAATGCTTTGTACAAAGTTGCCATGAAGTTTCTCACTAAAGTTTGAGGCCTGTAATAATAAACTGGTCTCAGCTTTGAGAGTTGTCTCAGCAATGTCACAATACAATCTGTCAGAACACGCTCATGCAACTAACTACATACACCATCGCCCAGTAAAAACGTATTCCTACGATAAAACGGACCTGCTTTTTTACTGGATCAGGAATGGTCTTGTTTGTGAACTAGCTCATTGAATACTATCTACTACATGCTACTACATGCGCCATCGCCGGATAAAAAACGTATACGAAATTACCAATTACGAAATTACGGAGTGCTGCGTGAATCCACCCTAAGTACTCGTGTGCCCGTCTAAAGTCCACGGCCCGCGATTTTCAATCTACCTACATCGAGATAAAGTTCAAAACCTATGAAAAAACATTAGGTAAGTACTATGTAAATGTATTAGGTAAAGTGAAATGGATGAACCAGCGGACCTTTGAGTGGCTAATATACAGAGTGGAAATTTTAAACACGACCCGGAGGGAAAGTACTCTAAATAATGGAGATACCAAATTTCACTCAAGGAAACATTCCTTTAATTTTGAAAAGAAACAAAACTGCATTCAAAGATTTTTTTAAAATACGCTTGCGCAACAACTGCGAATCGAACCGGCTAAAATTCGAAAAAACAGCAACCTGTACTTTTATGGCGTCAATCGACAGGGTCAATCATAAGGATCAAATCTCTCTAACAAACATGGTTAATTAAGATAAAGGAAAACTATGAAAGACAGGATAAGGTACTTTTACTCAAGAATCCATCGGATACCGTAGGTTAGAAGTTCACAATAAATTATGTTTTTAAAGAGTTTGCTTATCAAACACGCGTAAAGATCATTGCAAATTATCATAACGTTCTACGTCATGTACTCAAATAAATTACGAAAAACATAATTTATTGTAAACTAACCACTAACATAAGGTTATATCCGGTGGATCCTTGACTAAAAATGCCTTATCTTGTCTTTCATGGCGTGTTTGTGAGAGATTTGATCCTTATGATTATGATTGACCCTGTTGATTGACGCCATAAAAGTACAGATTGTTGTTTTTCCGAATTTTAGCCGGTTCGATTCCTGGTTGTGGCAAGCGTATTTAAAAAAATCTTTGAATGCTGTTTTGTTTATTCTCCAAAATAAAGGATGTTTCTTTTGAGTGAAATTTGCTATCTCCATTATTAGAGTACTTTACCTCCAGGTCGTGTTTAACCACCCTGTATGTAAAACGGATAGGTAGGTATTTTTAACCGACTTCCCAAAGGAGGAGGTTTACAATTCGTCCGTATGTTTGTTTTTTTTTTTTAAATATTTTTTTGTTTAAAAGAGTTTACCTTCCCATTGGTCCCATTGAAACCAGGTCAGGATCTGATGATGGGATCCTGGAGAAATCGAGGGAACTCTTCAAATATTATAGGCAGACCTATAGTGATTTTTGTGTTTTTCATAATAACTCGTGCAAATGCACATGGTAAGCATAATATTGTGATGCGGAACTGCTGATGAAGACCACATATGGCCACCAGATCTGCTCAATATTAGGTACAAATACAATGCGTGGCTGACGGGCAGGCAACGCATAGCCTAAACCGGTGGACCTAGAGCCATGAAACTTTGTACAGGGGTTCCTTAGTAGCGTGGGGTAGCACTGAGATGGGATTTGACAAAATTAATTCCCCAAGGGGGGGGGGGGGATAAGGGGTTACAGTTTGTATTACTCAATCTAATCAAATAGGGTTTGTGGAAGTCGGTTTTTTCTAAAGTTTACTTTTTGTTTCAATTTTAAAGCGGAAATGTTATGTTAGAATAGAAGGATCTCTGCAGTCTAGCTTCTTCTTGTGACTTAACAAGACCAATGTCAGTGTCTCATTTATTACTACCGGTTTTCGTAATTATTTAATTTCTCTAAGCTAAAACTGTTATGTTATATCAATTATACCGTGGCCGCTGAGAAAATGCGATCCTGACATTCCTGACACATGTATGTCCTTGTCTGTCTCCCGCTACTTTTCACTCTATCTCACTCCCACAAGTGAGATAGAGTGAAAAGTAGCGGGAGACAGACAAGGACATAATGTATATGTGTCAGGATCGCATTCTCTCAGCGGCCAGAATATAGCTGCTGAATTTTTTAGGTATGCCGTTGGTTTATATATGTAAGTATGTGTTGGATTTGTCCTTCGTAGTACTGCTGCAGAAAAGTTCATATTTATAAACAGATATTACAAGATTGTTCTGTACCGTGAACATTAGAATCAGAGCTTTGTTTCGAAGAGTGCTTATTCGGTGAGATTTCGTACTTAGATTATTTCAGTTTTCAGATAAGGATGCTTGGACGAATAGGTACCTATTATAATATAATAGAATTCTATTTGTCTATGTTTTCTAGTGTTTACAGTAAGTTGTCGCAGAAAACTAATTACCGGAAAGAGTAATCAAATTGTTCTACATTCTAAGATGTATAAGAAGACGTTTGAAACGTGTTAGAATCATTCCCAGAAAGGTTCAGACTCAAAAGCGATGATGACTGCAAATCTAAGAATTTCCCAACAAACCTGCTTAGTAATTTTATACATACCTACATGAGAGTATAGAGATAATGAGGTCGTAACCAAGTGTTTCACGACCAAACGCGAGCTTCGGTGACTCAGCTATCTCGTCTCACTCAACTCTTGCGCACCTCACACAGAGAAATCCACTAACAGTTCACACGCACTAACACTACCAAGCACTTGTCTCACAAACCTTTACGTTTGCTGCGTTTGTTCTGAAGTAAGCCTCAAGGTTCGTAGTAAAAGGAGGTGTGGATAGCGTGCGTAGCGAAGATAAGGTAATGCTTTATAACTTTTTGGTAATATTACGGATGTCAGTAAACTTAGGCAGTTTAACCACCTGTTTACAAATGCAATGCCTCAAATCACTTGTTGTATTTATGTATGAGGAGATTAGGAGATGTAAAATTTAACGACTTTATTTATTTTTTGTTAGTAGTTAGTAGGAGTAATCTCGAGTATGTGTAGAATACAGTGTGTAGCCGTGACCTTTATGAAGCTATTGATCAATAATGCTTCCTTGATAGATAAAAGCAATAACAAGACATTGTTTTATCGACTAAATACTCCCATTATGATGTCATGCAAAAAATCCTATTAGAGTCGTATTGAATCGGAATTATTCGGAATAGTCTTCGCCAAAGACACGAAAAGTGGAGTTGGTGAGTCAAAGTTTTTGTCAAAAACTTATACCAGGAATACCTAAAGCGTCCAAAACACAATTTAATTTCTTGCTACAAACATAATCTAAGTAAAAGGCTGCAAAATTGGACTATTGCAGTCTTCTTGGACTGTTCCGACAGAACATTATACTTCGCATATCCGACTACGTTCCCACGACCAACTCAAAACGAGTTATTATTAAAACAGACTCAAATTTACAGAGCAATTCAACTCGTAAAGTCGCGAGTTAAAGTCTAGATTTACTTACAGACTGACAGCAGACCGTCTAAGTGGGAGCCTCTCAAAGTGAACTCAAATGCAGTGTGCATTGAATTCAAATTCCGAAGAATAAGTTCTTTTGAAGAAGCTGGCCATTTGAAATTTGAATTTCGAGTTGTGTTCATACGATTATCAGGTCTACGGCTGCGGTTTTAAGAGTGGTCTTGCAGGTGGATAGCGGTAAATCTGTTTTATAAGCGAGATATAAGTTAAGTAGCGATGTATTAATTGTGCCAGGTACGTGTGTATAGCGAACGAAGGTTCGTGTTGCTGAATGAAAGATGGTTCCCGGGATGATAACTGTTTTCACCTAAATGGATAGTTTGTAAAAACATAATTTTGTGAATCGCCAATTTAGGATGTGATTACAGCTTCTCTCCGACTGAGTTGTTTTCGCTCGCGGTCTGTTTTGTGCAATCTTGTGCATCTTATGAGGCCTTGAGGGGGATTTGATCATTAACCCCGATGGACAATACTACTGTATGGGTAACACGATCAATCAGGTCGATTTGATCGTGTTTTTAACTCGTACTAGATTAAAATGTTCATGGTCCAAGGATAGGTACTTGTGGAACATTAGAATGTATAAGTGATTTAACATCACAAATACTTATAATATTAACTTCGTAGTGTTTTAGTGGCGACACGAAAAAGAAATAATAAGTTTGCTAATAGATATTTAAGTATACTCTTTAGCCAGGACGCCTTCTTCGTAATATTATGTATTCTTCTCAGTGGAGGCTGCCAAAAGAGATTCATGATCATGAGAGATTCATCCATCTGAGGCCAAGCGCATGCAATGATGATTTCTGAATGTCATTACCAGCAAAGGCAGCAAACCTTGATCTTGACTGTGAAACAAAGAGGTCAGACCCTGCACCGAGCCGAGAATGCCAATTTAAATGCTGACCGGAATAGCTGAAGGTAATGAATGAAAGGAAAGTTGGTAATGAGCCAAATACGGTGGATCAAAACATACCGCCTGTGGTAGCTTTGCGTATCAGGATCAGTAGGCCTAGTCACAGTTAATAACACTACGAAAACGAAACGAAACGAAAACTCAAAATGTATGCGTTTTGACATTTGGTCGTGTTGTCAAATCGCATACATATTCTTAGCGTTTCATGTGAACGATAATAGCGTTTTGCGTCTTGTCTATAGGGGGGCTGGTCAGAAAGCTTCATGAAGATGGATGTAGATCCATGTCACTGAGTAGTTTATCAGTCTGATTAGGGTATTATAGGTATTGCAAAGAATATAAGTTTGATGAACTTGAAAGATTTTGAATGATTCTGGTAATACCGCAAAGGGCCCTATAGACCAACTTAGCCTAGATCACCCTTAAACTTAAGTCAAAGCGAAACAACCGGTAGTTGGCCCCTGAAAGGAAATAAAGTGTCCCCTAAAGATAGGGATTGTTGTTGAAATCGGCCATTAGAATCACAGATGGAGATATAAAAAATAGCTCTCGAACCTAATTGGCCAATTGATTGTGAATGTCTGTGAATTGGAATAGATACTGTAGGCCGGTCGATTAACCAATTAAGCAACGGCTTGTCATGACTAATGATAAAATTGACGGTTTTCTTTTGACTAGGTTTAACAATCAATGAATTGGCATTTTTTACAATGACGACTTTGTTGATGCAGTTTTTGAGCATGTGAACGGTCCGTTACTTTTACGTAAGGGATATCATTGAATTCCTAACATAAATAAGTAATATCTGTCTACCGAGCTTTGCTCGACGGTTGGTGGTACCAACACAAAATAACATTATATTCATATCATCAGACTGCATTTATATAAATTAATATGCCGTTACATACATACATAAGTACATACAAATATTCCTGTATTAGATAATGGCTGCCGCGCGGCTCGGACCAGCCGCGACACGGCTGGCTGGTACTTGCCTCGCGAACAACAATTAAGGATGTAGGTATATTAAACGAAAGCACAGCTATCCTTTAAAAAAATTAAGGGGATTTTTTGCGCTTTGCACTCAAGTTCTCGAAAAAGATAGCGAATTAGAAATTCTTAATATTACATGTGAACAAGCACACTGTTCAAATAGATTTATTTACACATCATAAACTATACCAGAAATCTACCTTTAAGTGCAAATGACACTAAACGATGCTCCACAAACAAACAGACAAGTGCTGTGAAGTTTATTACAGTTTCTACGGCAAATATTACAAAAATCATCGCCTTTTCGTTCAGCTCACGTATGTTTTAGGTCGAAGAACGCGGAATATGACATGACGTCTCTACGCTATACTCTGTTCTGGGAAACAATTGACATCAAAGTTGGGTATTTGCATTATTCTGGCTTCATGACGTCATTGTTGTACGCGCATATTGTTTACACTTGTACAGTCTGTAAAAGAGCACGCAAGCTGATATCAATTAAGCCCGGATTTTACCAACGAAAAGTTATACGGAGCATAACTATCCCGGGGATCACTTGTATAACAAATGACAGTTCAAAATTAGGTGATCTGATCATTTCTGATCTAGGTGTCACTGGTGTCTATGAAAGAGTTACCCCGGGATAGTTTGTTTTCAGGATAACGTTTTGTTGGTTAAATCCAGCTTTAATCTGCAAATCCTAAAAAACTACAAATATCAACTGCAAAACATTTATCGCTGTCTAGTTCTGTCTGTCCCGTAGTTACTTCCGGAGTAACTTTTTTTAATAAGGGGGCTACAGTGTGCAAAATATGTCAACTCTCATATTGACGCAGAGGTTAGTTTCATGATTTGGACACTTTGACTGTTTAGCGCAGATGAATGAGATGGGCTCTGGATGGGCTTTGGTAAAGTCTGGCAATGTCGGGCAAAGACTTTGGTAAAGTGCGATAGGTAGATTTCGAAACCTTATTAGCTGGGCTCGCCTTCGTACTGATTTTGTATGCCGACACATATAATTGGCTGTCGGACTGTTCATTAGGGTTCGGGACATCCCCGGCAGGTCACAGGATGGAAGGGATGGTGGATGTTAAATATAAGAAACTATGAATTTGAATATTCGGTATTAGTGGGTTATTTTTGGACCCCTACCCAAAAGTTACTATTATTTTAGGGACATAATTCTGAACAACTTTCAATAAGAAACCGATTTGATCAGAGCAACTATCTTTTTCACTTCCCAGTACATTTTGGCCTGAGTGGGTCAGCTGATTTGTATGGAGAAGGGAAAATAGAGTTTGCTCTTTCCAAATCGATTTCTTAGTGAAAGTTGCTCAGAATGATGTCCCTAAAATGAAAGTAACTTTTGACTAGGGGCACAGAAGAGATAATAGTCTAGGGGTCCAAAAGTAACCCTGTATAGGCCTACCAAGCGGGTGGGGGCCGTTCGAGAGCATGCCCATACTTTTGTGTCAGTGTGGCGGTCATTTGACCGTTTTGAAAGGTTTTGACCATGGAGCGAGTGAAGTGATAGGTCCATGGTTTTGATAGGTTTTGACCATGGAGCGAGCGAAGTGTAAGGTCCATGGTTTTGATAGGTTTTGACCATGGAGCGAGCGAAGTGATAGATCCATGGTTTTGATAGGTTTGACCATGGAACGAGCGAAGTGATAGCCCCATGGTTTTGATAAGTTTTGACCATGGAGCGAGCGAAGTGATAGATCCATGGTTTTGATAGGTTTTGACCATGGAGCGAGCGAAGTGATAGGTCCATGGTTTTGATAGGTTTTGACCATGGAGCGAGCGAAGTGATAGGTCCATGGTTTTGATAGGTTTTGACCATGGAGCGAGCGAAGTGATAGGTCCATGGTTTTGATAGGTTTTGACCATGGAGCGAGCGAAGTGATAGGTCCATGGTTTTGACCATACTGCCGCCGCCCTGCTCCCGCCCCACAGGTGGTGGTGTGGTATGTTTTATTATAAGTATTTATAATAACAATTCTCGTAGGATACTTGCGCCCTGCCTGTCCCTGTACTAAAATCAAGCCGCACAATAAAAACACATTACCTTACAAAACTTAAACAATTGACCCCAATAAATTTAATGGCTACATACTCAGTATGCTGTAGATACGGCCTGATTTACGCATATTCCTGATAAACGATTATATAGGTATTTACGATAATAAGGCGCACTTGCATTCAAGTTATACTGTACCATTGAGATGCATAAAATCCCCCTATAGCGCATGGAATAAGAAATATACAAAGCCAAAAAGGTGTCGCTTAACTTGTGTGCTGAGAAACATGCTACAAGGATGAGACATGATCGGAAAGTACAGTCGAAACAGATAAAAGTACATATTGATGCACACAAATTTCGCACTTAAAGCAAGACGGCAAAACACTGCTAAGGGTATTTCGTAGTTTGGCTGATGGTAGACATTAAGATTGACGATAAATGTAGGAATTTGAATGAGATCCTTGAAGTGTAGCCGTTGTTGGTTGGTTTTGTAATGAAATAGCTTTATATCACGTCTTTTAATAGTCATAAAACTAAGCTAAATACTCTCATTAACAAGTTTATTAGATTTGTAGTTAATTTGTTATCTTTGTTTGAATTGCGAACATGAACACAATCGAAGGATACTTCTATAATGATCATATGAAGAAGATGATATCGTTTTTATTAATGTAATTATTTTAGGCCTTGATCCGGCAGTTATGGGCCTATTAGACTACGCTGTTAGCAGGGCCCTGTCTGACTCACTGTCTCTTTCTAGTCGTTCCATCAGAGTGAGACGTCTATTCAAATTGTGCCCTGCCGACAGCGTAATGTAATAAGCGCTTTAGTCCAGGACCTAGAAGCGAAGCAAATGTTTAAGATAAATGTAAGATACCTACTTGCTTCACATATACTATACATTCACATCATTCCTATCCGAAGCGTGATATGATGCCATCCATAATTATTTGATGACTGCTATTTCATAGGTTTTGATTTTTATTACCAAGTCTTAATTAACTCTCTAGTTTCTGTTTATTTAGTTTCACACGTTTCACATCAAGTGTCTTGTTATTGTGACAGTTGAATAAATGTGCATTCTATTCTATTCGTAGAAATAGGTTATAAGATTAACTTCATCAAATACGCCAAAGTCATCAAACATTCTAATACATTTGATCGTCTCGTCTTTTTTTTTTCAACTATAAATACGACTTTTTTAAAAGAAATCAAATAGATTTTTCAGGCTATTTTCTATAGGTACAGCAATGAATGAATACCTATTCATACGCGATCGGACAAACACTATTCTTTTCTATTTTATTTACCCAACCACTAAATCAACAGTAGCGGGCTCGAAGGGATTGTCAACAAAACAATTGTTTGAATCAAACACGATGTTTGTTGTTCGCCATTGTTGTTTTATGTTTGTGTAAACATTGTGTTGTTCGGAGTGTATGTTAACTATCTACATCTTTATAAATTGAGCGTGTGGGTTGACTTGTTAGGTTGGGAGTGGGACCAACGATTATGGTAAGTATCCAGTGGTAATAACGTAGTACTATTAGTTATTCTGTGGTAATCATTCGATTTGTCTTATTATGTATGACACGTAAGGTGTGTGGTATGGTAACCTAGTAATAGAAATACATAAGTAATAGAAATAGAATTGACAACTTGAAAAGGGTGATTGATTTTGGTGACATTGTTGTCCCAACCCTCTATTTATGAAAACTTAAAAACACTTTTTTTACTAACCGAATCAAAACACGAGAAACGGTTGAGAAAATCGCACCTGTAGATGTAGAGGAGTGCAACCGTAAAGCCGGTCAGACAAAGCAGTTTTATTTTTACCCAAACTGAAACAGAATCGCTTCGCGTTCGCTCGGTCAATAAACATTTATACAATGTATACCATGCCGCCCTGTAGTAGGACAACCTGGATCTAGGATAATCTTTCGGACATGCAAAGAGTCGTAGGCAAGCTAGAAAGAAGCGGCAGGATGCGTCAGACCAGACTTATTTAATCGTGGGAGACTTCTCATTGGCGTTGGCGCCCTAAGAAGCCATATAATAGTGATGCAGTGCTATTCAATCTTAGAACTAGACTAAGTCTGATGGCTGTTAACCAACAATATCTGGGAACCGAGCTTTGCTCGGTTTTCGGTGGTACAAACACAATAAAATATTATATTTCATATTCATCAGACTGCATTAACATCAATCATTATGCTGCTCTGTTTTTGAACAACTGCAAACGAGAAGCAAACAGGCATTTTGTTTCCCTCATGAGTTTTAGGCACAGATTTATTTATTTATTGTTCAAATTAAATTGTACAACATTACAGACTAATCCAACGCATACAAATTCTATAAACATGAATAAATATTAACGATAATAATTCATACTCTTAATTCAATCTTTCAGCCTACACGTAGTGTGCGCGCAGCAACAGGAAAACAAAATGCCTGTTTGCTTCTCGTTTGCAGCTGCTCCAAAAAAGAGCAGCATATTAATCGGTGTTAATGCAGTCTGATGGTATGAATATAATGTTTCATTGTGTTTGTACCACCAACCGCCGAGCAAAGCTCGGTTCCCAGATATTTTCATTAATACGTGCACTGAAATAAAAATAATAGTTGCCGCGATGGGCTGTCCCCCTGTCCTGTACCAATAATTACTGGCTGAAAGTTGGCACAGTGGTGCCTCAGGGGCACCTCGCATGGGAAGTGCCCCGTGACGCTAATATTAGTAAGTTTTTCAAAAGATTCAAAGATTCAAAGATTTTCAAAGATTAATTATTTCAATAAAAGATATGTTCAAAGTTCAAAGTTCAATTTTTTTATTGACCATAAAATCATACATATTACTTAGTCAACGTCAATATAGTATTAATATTTTTGTATACTACCGCCCGTTCGGAAGTTGTGGGCTTAGGGATGGAGCAAAGAAGGGCAAGAAACTCCCCCGTACCTCTTTTAAAATATCAGAGCCTTAAAAATACAATGTTATGTATTTCTACTTAGGTCTAAGGAAATACACCGAGGAGAGACGTACTGACTCAGTCCATCGCCCCTCTTTGGATTTCTGTGCGCTGAGATGGTAAAGACCATTATATTTTTGTGGTTTGTGCATGCTGTAAAACCACAAGTGGTTTGTCTCAGCTGCTTCAGAATTCGGCTATAACCGATATGGTAACCGAACGGGTAATGGAGCGAGCAAACTATAACCGATTCTCACGGAAATTGCAATGATTCGATCGTAATTACCCGATAGACTTCGTGCATGATCAGATCTCATTACCTACCCTGATCTACCTTGGTTCGCGATGAATAAATTTAAGTGTCTTACCGCTGGAATTCCGTGATGGTATCGACCTTGGCCCTAAAGCTTACTTATGTGTGTCATTCGTATTGTTTGCTTGTCATCGGAGTAAGCTATAAAATATTCATATGAACAGCTTAGCGGTAGAGGCTGTCTTGTCTACTTTAAGTGTAATATTAGCTAGTATAGCATAGACGATATTATACAGCTTAGAAACAACAAACCAACCAAAATATAGCGTCAAGCGTGTTCTCTCTCATCAGACTGTATATGAAATTGACTGCGCCTGCGGGGGAATGCGGCTCGCCAAACGTTAGTTGTATTAAACGTACGCAACCTATGTACGATGACGGGCCGCCAGACAGTTTCGCAGCGGCTGACCAATCACAGCTCTCTTACCTCGTCCCCCGCCGCCCGTAAATTGGTGAGTTGTGTTTCAAAGGAAAATGTATATATGCGCTCTCCACTGGATAAGTGCTCCCTGTCTCTCATACAGGGTGGCAGAGGTTGCTCCCACTTTTGGCTACATTATTCAATAATCTATTTTTAGTAACAGAACATCTTTACAACTGGACCACTATCAGTTATACGGTCTTTTTCTAAATATCGCGCAATCTCGGCACAATTAAAACATAAACATAAACATTTACGTACAGGCACATACATTACTTCTGGCCCAACACCAGGATACCCTGTGTCGTGGGCACCAGAAACAGCGACATCACTAACATGTAAACATCCAAGACCTGGGATTTTTTTTTGTCCCCAGCCGGGATTCGAACCCGGGACCTCTCGCATGGAGGCAGATGCGCAACCGCTGCGCCCTGTATGGGGAAAAGGCGTGACGCTTTGTTGTTTCAAGAACAGAAATGCAGAGATAAGCTCGCCTTTGTACATGTAATCTCCGTTTTCCATTGCATGGTGTATTGTTTTTTGTGCAATAAGTATATTGAATTGAAATGCCGACATTCGAGCGATATCCTTTTTTTTCCACCCTAACACGTGCCTAATTCAACTGACTCCCCCAAATCGGAAGCAGTCACTTTCACTTCCAACCGTAGCAAATCGATTCAATAGCGCACACGTGCCGTCAACTATGTTATTATTAACTATACTGTTCTAGGAGTAGGTACACATGACCAGGAAAGGGTAGTAAAACGTAGGGTTGACTTACTTTCTACGGCCTGGAAGAGAGAAAGCGAGTAACCACTATGAGTTGCGGTTCAGAAGATCTGCATGTAGTATGTAGTAGTCGTAAAACCCCTCCACCAACCCGCACTGAGCCAGCGTGGTGGAGTATGGCTCAATCTTACTCGTATCCAGGTAAAGGCCTGTGCATTAATAGGCTTACATTTTATTTTTTATTTTTAAGCCCCTGACATTTTTTTTATCTAATTTTAGATTATGAATAGATATTTGCATAAGTACCTTACCTTCGATCCTTATTACAAAACTTTAAGCTTACTTCAGTACCTAAGTAGGTACTGAATACTGTACATAAAGTACCGAATAAATAAGGTTAAAAGGAGCAAAAACTAAATACCACCACCACCGGAGGAACACCGGCAAAAAATGCAAATATGAATATGATAAGAACGTCAAGTGGCCCTTTAGTTATCTGCACTCCACCACGTTTCGGGGGCGAGCAGGGGTGAGGGTTGTTAGAAAATGATTATCTCGTAAAGGGCTGGAGATGACACTTCCTCGTGATGACACTGACGATGATGACTGTTGTCTGTCGAGTGGCAATCGTTGTCTCGATGAGGAAATCGTTGAGACTTTTGTGTTTGCAATTAAATATTTTGCAGACAGGTTATGTATATATTCGACAAGATTTACATCGTTTTGGCTTTCAAATCTTCATGCATACATCACACATAATAATGTGTAGCCTATTAATGCCCCCACGGGACGGGCCTTTATTCGGATATGAGTAACATTGAGCCATACTTCACCAAGCTGGCTCAATGCTGATTGAGGGCGTTGGACTAGTGGCCAACCAGGGAGCACTTATCCAGTGGAGAGCGCATAGATACATTTTCCTTTGAACTCACCAATTGACGGGCGGCGGCGGGGGACGAGGCAAGAGAGCTGTGATTGGTCAGCCGCTGCGAAACTGTCTGGCGGCCCGTCATCGTACATAGGTTGCGTATGCGATCGTTTGTTGAATACAACAAACGTTTTGCGAACCGCATTCCCCGCAGGCGCAGTCAATTGGATATACTCATAGTCTCTGTGGCCAACACAACACCACACATACGCTCAATAAATAAATTTGGCGTCTTAACCCTCTCGCTCGCACATCTATTGTTCATATTGTTAGTTTGGCCCGCGTGTGTCTTAACGCGAGATATCCGATTAAAGATTCCTATTTCGGAATGGGGAATGTAGAATCTTCTCATATTATTTAGCTATTCTTGAATATTTGGAGATTAGCTGGAAATTCTAATACGTGACACACACACACAGAATACCCTAGTATCGAAGCAAATATTTAAGTTAATGATTATGTTGAAATATGTCAATGGTAATTACGCAAATAGATTTAGTTAGTGGAATAAACAATCTTGAGAATAAATTTAACTGTTAAACAGACTATGGTGGAATTGACCCTGAGTCTAGACATTACTGATAATTGTGAATCAACTCATATTATACTCCGTTATGGCTATTTAACCTCAGTTAGTTTGAACGTTTGCTAATTCATCTCTGAGATTGATTGATCACATTGCAACTCAAGTTTTTTTAATTATTTGATGTCAGAAAAATTACATGAGTGATCAATAGGATTAGGCAGTTCTTAAGGATAAGCATTTCACACATTCAGCATTAAAAATACATAAAAACATAATTATCTCAACGAATTGAAAGGTTCAACAAAGGGAGAGTAATTTTTTAGTGTTCTGTAACCGAAGGGTGCCAAACGGGCGGGACCCTATTACTAAGCCTCCGCTGTCCGTCCGTCCGTCCGTCCGTCTGTCACCGGGCTGTATCTCATGAACCGTGGCAGCTAACACACACCCCAACACTTCAAATTTTCACAAAATGATGTATTTATGTTGCTATAACAGCAAGTACTAAAAAACAGATTATAATTAATATTTAAGGGGGCTCCCATACAACAGACATGATTTTTTGCCGTTTTTATAGATAAATATACGGAACCCTTCGTGCGCAAGTCCGACTCGCACTTGGTCGGTTTTTGAAGTCATCACTAAATAAATAACGAATACACTAAACCTGCGCTCCAGGTATGGAGTCCAATTCACGCCCATGAAAATTGGAAGCGTCGACGCCAATTGTCTTCGACATGTCATACAAAAAGCTGCCAAGTGCGAGTTGGACTCGCGTTGAGAGGGTTTCGTGCAACGTACGCTAAAATTCAGTTTTTCGTACAAACTTTGCACCCCAGATTTAGGGGTTAGGGGGTTAAAGTTGTGGATTTCGGAGTTTTTATAGGTGCAAACATGTGTTTGTATAACACAGATTTTAGGACTTCAGTAAGTACCCTAGAGGTTTTGATGAAATGCGAATCGGTCATATTATTGAGCATAACTTTTTCAAAATCAGTCTTAAAAATATTATAAAAATACATTTAATCCATTTATTTTCCTTATTTGGCCCCCCAAAAGTGGCCCCCATATTCCATATTTATATATTTACATTGGTCCTCTGTCTTTGGGTCACAGATATTGATATGTGTACCAATTTTCAACTTCATCGGTCCAATATGTTCTGAGTAAATTGCCTGTGACAGACGGACGGACGGACAGACGGACAGGAGGACTGGCAGGAGACTCTGCCAACTATCAGCCAATTGATAACAAACAACAAGCGCAGAAAATACAGTAGGCCGTCTGTACTTACTTACCCTATATTTTATTATTACGAGCCTATTATGTCCGACACTGGACGCTGCATAAATCATGTGCTATAGATGTATAAGCCATGAATGAAATTTAATTATGTCCCACTGCTGGGCAAAGGCTTCTCTCCCCCTCTTCCACTCTATCCTATCCTGAGCGGTCTCCATGCAGACCTTATTCCAGTCCTAATATGCAATATGCAATAAAAAATACAGCATAAAAAACAGCTATACCCTCACTTAGTAGGAAGTATTAAATCTTTAGAAGCATTGGAATTTTATCGATACTCTTTGAAAGAGGCCAATATCCTACCGGTAATATACGGGAATACAGACAGATATATTAAATGGATGTTTAGCGTACTATCACTAAAGAAGTTATTGGCCGATAGAAAGTTTTTAGTTAAAACCACTGAAATATCACAGTAGAGAGGGCCATCCCAACCTATCGCGAATCAATACCATTATTAGGGTACCGTACCCGAAGGGTGGCAAACAGGACCCTATTACTAAGGCTCTGCTTCCCGTCTGTCCGTCCGTCCGTCCGTCCGTCAGCGGGTCCTAGAGCACGAACCGTAATAGCTAGAAAGTTGAAATTTTCACAGAATGTGTGTATACTGAAATACTGAAATACCAGAGACATTACAAATTAAAGTGGGTCCCCATACAAGAGACTTGTTTTGATACATCCACGCGTTTCACTAAGATGGTATATTTCGCGTCAACCCACATCGTTGTGGTAGCTCAGCCGGTATATTGTAGGCTCTCAATCCGTAGTTCGTGAGTTCAAATCACCGTGAGGGCATAATCTTTTTTAATTTTCTTTTTCTTTTTGTTTTATTTTGAGTGCTTAAGTTTTGTGATACGATGGTATCCTTCGTGTGCGATTCCAACCCGCACTTGACCGATTTTTGTCAGTAAGTATTACTGCTACTCCTCTAGCTGAACAAATCCTAGTCGATAACACACTATCGATAGATCATAAAAACTTAGTTTTTTACGATTCTGTGAATAAGGAAATGGTGTACGCATTGAAGCTGTTTGCCTTTGAGGATGTAGTGATGATAAAAAGAACCCATTAGCCCAAGATAACGTTTTAATAGACCTTCGCCTTAACGTTGTAGCCTATAGGAAAAACCTAGGATAAATAAATGTGAAATAGATATTTGATTGGGATTTAAAATTAGTGGTACTATACACGAATTAACTCTGATTGTTAGACCAATAACCCAAAATAAATATTTGATGGTTTGTTATGCACGTCAACGATAATGACCATTAGTTAGTATTTATCTACATTTAACAACATTTCAACAATGCATAAACTAGCCATTGACAAAACACAATAAAATTGCTTTTTAGTGTTTCCAATTACAGGAATGACAACGGGTAGCGAGACTGAGGTGGAGATTGGCACTTGGCTAGGCGGGATGACGGACGAACCAAAGCATTAACAGAGTCAATTTCTCGAATTTTGTGTCACACGAATGAGATTAATTCACACGAATGACGCGTCATTCGTGTGACGTGAAATCGACCCATGAACGGTGTTGCGCACGCTGCAAATAGCGTTGCAAGCGTTTCGAATCTGCTACGAACGTTGTTACGGCAAGCTGCAAATAGCGTTGCAACAAGGCGTTACGAATCTTCTACGAGGGTCGATTTCACGAATTTTTATGTCACACAAATGAGATTAATTCACACGAATGACGCGTCATTCGTGTGACGTGAAATCGACCCAGCAATGGTGGTTAAATATTTATAGGTAGTTACATCATTGCCGATACAATACAAATATGTAATAATTATATGTATTGTACACATGGGCCTACTCCTAATCAGCAATCCACCTGTCTCATCCCTATTTGGTTTCATGGAAGAGATCTCTTACTAGAGATAAGCTTGCCTTTGTACACGTTTTCTATGTTTTTTTATTGACCTGTGTGCAATAATGAAATTATGAATTATGTAACATAACTGCTCAGGCGTCCAACGACCCGAAAGGTCCCAAAAGGTTACTATGGTCGATCTCATTGACGTGACGGTGACGGGCGCAGTGGATAATCGCCCTGAGTCCCACTCCCAATGATGGGTGTTGGCGAAATGTAGTTCAAATGTATGTGATCAAATATTTGGCAAAGATGTTTGAAGTGAGTCTTAGGATATATTTGCTTTGAGGTGTACATTTAGAATAGGCTTGTGGCCAAGGTAATCCAATAAATCTAGGAAGTCTTAAGCTGAAGCATTATGTACAAAATGGCTTGACATTCTCAGAATTGTATATTTCCAGCAGATATATTTTATAAAGTCAATTTTGTGCAAAAAAGACAGCATTTGATGGCACTTTTACATTACATCATTCTGTTGTTATTTCATAGAACTCAGGAACAAAAGTTCCGTTTTTACAGTTCATAAAAAATATCTATTTTGACTTGACAGGCCACAAGCCTATTTAAAATGAATGAACTCATTCGTTCGATGAGCTCATAGGGTAACCTACTTGTATACTCACGGTTCTATTCGCAAAAGGGGGTAGACAGAGCTGTGGGTCTATAAAAGATATCACAGATGATAAAAACACATGACGAAACCTTCAAGTAAAAGTGAATGTAGCCCATTAATATTCCCACCGAGGGGCACAGGCCTTTACCCGGATCCGAGTAAGATTGAGCCATACTCCACCGTGTCAACCATCTCCTCAGTTTTTGAGGAAACCTATATAACTTTGACTTATTTGCTTTACCCGGATCCGAGTAAGATTGAGCCATACTCCTCCGTGTCAACCATCTCCTCAGTCGTTGAGGAAACCTATATAACTTTGACTTATTTGCTTTACCCGGATCCGAGTAAGATTGAGCCATACTCCTCCGTGTCAACCATCTCCTCAGTCGTTGAGGAAACCTATATAACTTTGACTTATTTACTTTACTTTACCCGGATCCGAGTAAGATAGAGCCATACTCCTCCGTGTCAACCATCTCCTCAGTCGTTGAGGAAACCTATATAACTTTGACTTATTTACTTTACTTTACCCGGATCCGAGTAAGACTGAGCCATACTCCTCCGTGTCAACCATCTCCTCAGTCGTTGAGGAAACCTATATAACTTTGACTTATTTACATTACTTTACTTTACTTTATTTGACTTTACCCTATTTTGTAACTGGCATTTTAATTATTTGATGTTTGATTGTATTATTTATTTTCATATGCTGTGAAATAGCAATTAGACAAATGAAATGAAAATTAAATGTGACGATGGGCTAGCCCGCTGTCACACAAAGTGGACGACTGAATAATGGCCTAGACTGGGCAACATTGATTGGGCCTCTATTACCCCGAAGGGAAAATGGTGTAAGGCTCTCCGCACACGGGAATAAAGACTATTAGTTTAATTTACAACAGTTTTATTTTATTATACCTCTGCCACCCCGTGTGGGAAAATGATGTTGTTGTTATTATTTTATAAACAGAAAAGTTTCATTACTGGAAGGGTGAGAGTCGTGATTAATTCAAGATGATTATCGAGAATGATGATCGTTTATCGGATGGAGATAATTTTTCATGACCCCACATATTAAAATCACAACAGCAACATTCTACAGTATCAATTTAAATGTAACCCTATACAAACCGGCCAAAAACTAAGACCTCGACTGTAATAGAAAGTAAAAGTAGCTCGGTAAAGAGGGAGAGGTCTGAAAATATTGGGCAAGTGAAAGCAGAGGGCATCCAAGGGTAGCGTGCACTTATGGTATATGGTTCCGTCATTTACTATCTCAGATTTAGGTCCATTTGCACCAAAAACACTAATCATGATTAGCACCCACCCAGGGTAGCGTAAGGACAAAAGAGTCCTTGGAACAATATTGACATTAAAATTATAAAAAAAAAAATTGACATTAAAATTATTTTGACAGTGGGTACCAAGACGTCAATGAATGTCTATTTTTTGCCGTTGGTACCCACTGTCAAACTAATTTTAATGTATTTTTTTTATAAAAAAAATTAAAAAAAATGGCTCGAGTTTGGCGGTTAATTATATTTAGCAGCTGTCAAAATGTATGAAATATGTCAAGCTTAATGTGATTAACGCGCAAATCACAATTAGTATTTTTGGTGCAAATGTTCCTTAGATTGGTGTACAATGTGCCGCGTTAATTTCTTTTGACTCTGAGCAGTGACCTCTATTTCTTGCGTGGGACAAGGTGGGGTGGCATAGGGAGAGGTGACAGCTTGTACAGTGACAAAGACACTTGGGACGAACTGAACCAGTGGCTCGATTGTGTATCTCTTGATAAATCCCGATTCCTTTTCAATTTAAAATTACAAATCTTTCAATCAAAGATTTAGGTGACAGGCACATTTAAAAGTTCTTGTAAATTAATCGAGTTCTGATTGGTCAATTTGAAAACGACAATTTGAATTTGGCGAACAGCGCACAGTGTTTTATAAACCCTGTTTTTGTGTCATCCAGTTTTTTTGTCAAAATCGAATAGTTTTCATCATTTTAGACGCTTTAGTGAAACTCCGAAATTTTTATGCCTTCTAGTTTATTTTTAAAAAAATCGTAAAGTTTCACTTTATCCGGGTGCCGAAAATCACAAAAAAAAATATAAAAAAACAAGTATGCGATATAATTGAATTTCTATAGCTTACTTAGAATACACATATTGAGACGTAAATTCAAGCAAAATTTCGAACATCAAATCTTAATAGATGACGAAATATTAATATTTTCCTCACTTTTCATTTTTATTTTTTATTTCACGCATAACCCCGTATTAGAAAAAGATATTCAGTACATAAATAGTTCATGTACACTTCTATCATCATGATTAAAACTAGCATCTAATACCGCGTTATGCAGAAGTTATCATTAAATGTTTATTTATTTCAGGGTTGTCACTCACAATCCGGAAAAAAATAAACAGTTAACCGGATATAAAACCAGTACCTGATAAATACAATTTTAAATGTCCCAGGTATTATTATTATTATACATATGATCACAGTTGATCTAATCTAAATTAAGTATAATTAACAAATGTCATTTAGGTGGGTACATGATGATTGGAAGTACGTAATCATTAAATAACATAATGTCTTATTTTTGCTCTATAGAAAAATCGGTAATACTTACAGACTTAAATTTTGGTGGCATTAATGATAGAACGTCCAAGCCCTGGTCCTGCTGGAAGGAGCTCGTGGAAGGACAATCCTAGGGACGTGCGTCCTGCCAGCAGTACGCAATATTTTGTGGACTGTATATGGATATCAGAAGCTGTCCTTCCAGCAGTACTTGACTTTCGAGCGTAATAGAATAAGGCAGGGGTGACAAACATTTTGTATTTTTTGGTATAGGTATCTAGAAATAGACGCGGGCGCTTCTAGAGGTTACGGGGTAGAAAAATAAACAAGAAAATGATTATGTCATGCAGGGATTCCACTCGTGATGTGGTAGGTAAAGCAGTTTCTTCCTGTCCTGCGGGGCGATTCTGGCGCTAGCGAGATCATGACCATGGTCGAAATATCGATTTTGAGATACCGAAATTTCTATCAAAGACAAGAAAAAGCTATTCTTACGACTAGCCTTTCGACCAACCGAGATATTTCGACCCGTTTTGGATCGAAATAAATATAAGTCGAGATTGTTTTCTACGGATTTAGGCCGTATCAAAACCGATATCTCGACTGGGGAGATGATCGCGATAGCGCGAAAATCGGGGGCCTGTACCCCAACAATAACTAATATCGTAGTCATCACCAAAATGTTTGCGACTCCAGTTTTTCTGGCCATCAATTTCGTCAAAATATGTGGCTTTGACGCGAACGCGGACTCCACGTGTTATACTCGTCGCCATCTCGGCCAGACTAATCGTAGAAACACGATTCAAAAACTCGCTGAATCAGAAAAAGACGCAGTATGCATGTCAGTTAATTGCGTCCTGCTAGCAGGCTTAGAAAGCCTCATATAACCAAAAACATTGCGTCCTACCGGTAGTACGCAAAGTCCTGCTGGCAGGACTCTGGACGGTCTATCATTAAAGACCTTATTTTATAGTAAGTATAATAACAAATATTAACTCCTACACTGGCACAAAGTGGCACAAAGGCACCGGTCGAACAATTTAACAATGGAGAACAAAAGACATGTGTCTATGTGTCGGCCAGGGGGAAACCGTTCACCGCGCTAGTTGAACTCACGGAAAGAGGGTTCTGTACTTACATTTTTTTTAAACGAAATTGGCGCGGCGGCCTTCTTGAATTGCGAAATGGACGTTGCGGTTGTCAAAACACGCGTATTGACTTTTTGAAAGATATTTTGGAAAAAAAATAATTAAATGTTAAATATTTTTGGAGAAAATTGAAAAAATTGACGAATTTTTCGTTTTTTTTATAAATATTTTTTTTTGCTATTTTTATATTTTTATTTTATAGATTTCAGAAATTGTACGTATATATTTTTTTTTTCTTTTTACGAAAAATTGAAAAATAAAAAAGTTATGATTTTTTTGAGAATCAGCAGCTTGAAAATGTTTATAGTTCGGTGTTTCAAATGTAAGGAACATGTAAAACTAATAAAAATAACCGGCCAAGTGCGAATCGAACTCGTGCACGAAGGGTTCCTTCCTATTATTTATAATAAAACGCAAAAAAAATAAACAAAACACTATAATTTTTTTTTTAGTATTTGTTGTTATAGCAGCAACAGAAATACATCATCTGTGAAAATTTCAACTGTCTAGCTACCACGGTTCATGAGATACAGCCGGTTGACAGACAGACAGACAGACGGACGGACGGACAGCGAAGTCTCAGTAAAAGGGTCCCGTTTGACACCTTTCGGGTTCGGAACTCTAACAAAAATTAACCGGTCAAACAAAAAAAAAAACGAAATTAAACCAGTTAAATTCAAACCGGTTCAACTCAAGTGGTTGTAACAGCTCCTTGTTATGTCCGACTACAAACTTTAGGTAAATAGGTACACACCTTCGATCCGATCCCTGCTTACTACCTACCTACTTACTTTTTCCTTTGAACATTTTGAAAGCATCTAAACGAGTAAGCACTTTTGCTCCCGACGAACCACTTGCAAAAACATCTCCTCGCATATTGTCAGACAGTCCCGGAGGCTGAAGACTGCTGACTGTGGCGCTATCCACAACTTCACAAAATGCCTCTCGCTGACCAACATGAGGGTTGGCGCCCTCATGCCCTCCTAACATTAAGTCCTCCAGTCGGAGCCCGGATGGACATCCCTCAGCAGGGCGGGTCAGGTCCTGCTGAAGCAAGGTGGCATTATGGGTCTGTAACGGCTCCATAATGTGCCTCACCCCCGTTTCTCCACGTTATTTGTATCGGCATGGGGTTTTAGCCTAAGCTTAACGAGGGTGGACCTCTTCCCATGCCACATTCATTGAAAAATATGTACGGTATATAACGAGTTTCAACGCCGAAATAGGTACGATAACGCCGAAAATAGCTAAAAGAAGACCAATCACAGATAAAAGAGCATGTGTTGTATACAATTTAGGTGTTCATATTCAATCACTGGCCATTATGAGAGGTAGACGTAAGTAGAATTAACAGTTTTCAGAATTCGATCCATGTTAGACATTTCATTACAGACACCCGGTTATAAATTATGAATTTATGAGAAGTGACAACCCTAGTTCAGAAAAATCCGGATAAAATTAGATTTGACAATAACTTCTGCATAACGCGGTATAAGATGCTAGTTTTAATCATGATGATAGAAGTGTACATAAACTATTTATGTACTGAATATCTTTTTCTAATACGGGTTTATGCGGGAAATAAAAAATAAAAATGAAAAGTGAGGAAAATATTAATATTTACTTTACTTACTTTATACTTTATTGCACAGAAAACATAATACAGACACTTAATATTAGAAAAAACATGTACAAAGGCGAGCTTATCTCTAATAAGAGATCTCTTCCAGCAAACCTAGGATGGAGAGGATAATTTAATAAAAGGTAGACCTACATAAGTGCACAACGATAAATATTAAAATAATAGACTACTTACTAATAAATACATAAATACAGATAAAAACAAAAAACAAAATATTATATATAAATAGATACTAAGGTATATTAAGGTAGAGAAAGATAGTGTTCCTTCAAGCGTTTTTTAAAAATGTTGAGTGAAGGACTGTCCCTGATAGCACTGGGAAGTTCGTTCCAAAGTCCAATAGCACGGAGACGGAACCCATGCTCATATGCGGATGTGTTGTGTTGCGGAGTTATAAGCAGTGACCGAGCGTGTGGTCTCCTGGGCCTATCCGAAGACAAAAATTCAAATCGATCTCGCAAGAAGCCAGGATAGCGTGGATTAAATAATATGTTGAAGAGACAGATGAGGGTGTGGAAATCTCGACGAAGACGGATAGGTAGCCACTTCAGCTCCCTGCGAAACTCCGAGACATGGTCATACTTGCGCAGACCGAAGACGAAACGAATCCCGAGATTTTGAAGTCGCTCGAGTTTATTCAGTTGATCTTCGTTTGCGCTGACCCAACAGACATCAGCGTAATCGATAAGAGGAAGGAGCAGAGACTGGGCAAGCGTGATTTTTGTCTGACGAGGCAGGAAGTTTTGGAGTCGCCTGAGGGAATGAAAAGTAGCGAAGACACGCCTACTGACTTCGCTGACATGCACTGACCAGGACAATTGGTTGTCGAAGAAAACGCCCAGATTTTTGGCCTTCGTGCTATATTCGATTATATTTCCATTGAAGGTTACAGGAGCAATGGACAAATGCTGTAAAAGGTCATATTTCGTCATCTATTAAGATTTGATGTTCGAAATTTTGCTTGAATTTACGCCTCAATATGTGTATTCTAAGTAAGCTATAGAAATTCAATAGTATCGCATACTTATTTTTTTATATCTTTTTTTGTGATTTTTGGCACCCAGATAAAGTGAAACTTTACGATTTTTTTAAAAATAAACTAGAAGGCATAAAAATTTCGGAGTTTCAGTAAAGCGTATAAAATGATGAAAACTATTCGATTTTGACAAAAAAACTGGATGACACAAAAACAGGGTTTATAAAACACTGTGCAGCGGTCAAAGTATCACTTTAAAAGCTATCAGGTTGAGTTTACAGATATCTACTAATGTTCTTTTATATTAAACTTTTACATATCATATTAATAATATTTTTACTCAATAGTTTAAACTCATTTTCTTTTGAGTTATTTATAATAGTATGTAGTTTTATTAACATCCACCCACACACTTACTTACTCACTCTCTAATAGGTACCGACAGAATATCAGCGTTGCAGAATCTCCTGGAGGTCCTGTAACACATGCTGAGTCGGAGCCGTTTCGCTGTTGCGGTACACATTTCATGGCGCCGCCGCGCCGTTCTGCCTGATCTTATTCTTACTATTCTTTTTGTCATGTGTATATTTTATTTCCTACTTGTTTCTGTATATAACTTGTTTTTGCTGTGTTTTGTGTATTGTGACAATAAATGTGCTTTATATTCTATTCTATTCATCTTGTGACGGGGAACATGTTATACACCCACAATCGTCCGATTGTGAAAATAGATCATTCAGAGAACATTCAGGCGATGTATGAAAAATTACAAACCAAGGTCAACGAAGATTGCGGAAGTGAGAAGCGAATATTACTCGAGGAACAAGTGGGATGGCAATTGTGCGCTCGCACCTAATCTGAATTAACGTAAGCGCCAAAAAGAAAAACATAAAAATAAGCTATTTCAGGGAATCACATTTCAAATCGCTAGTAACAACAATTCCCCACATATAACAATTAATAGAAAGATCATATTTACTACTACTGCGGCATAATAGGAAAAAGAAATGGAAATAAAAAACCGGCCAAGTGCGAGTCAGACTCGCGCACGAAGGGTTCCGTACCATTATCTATATAATTGGAACAAAAAGTAAACTTTAGAAAAAACCAACTTCCACAAACCCTATATGATTAGATTGAGTTTAATACAAACTGTAACCCCTTATCCCCCCCCCCCAGGGGAATTAATTTTGTCAAATCCCATATCAGTGCTACCCCACGCTACTAAGGAACCCCTGTACAAAGTTTCATGGCTCTAGGTCCATCGGTTTAGGCTATGCGTTGCCTGCCCGTCAGCCACGCATTGTATTTGTACCTAGTATTGAGCAGATCTGGTGGCCATATGTGGTCTTCATCAGCAGTTCCGCATCACAATATTATGCTTACCATGTGCATTTGCACGAGTTATTATGAAAAACACAAAAATAGGTCTAATCGGTCTAATTTTCCAAATCGGTCCATCCGTTTAGGCGCTATCGAGGCACATACATAAAAAAAAAATAAAAAAAAAAACAAACATCCGGACGAATTGTAAACCTCCTCCTTTGGGAAGTCGGTTAAAAAAACCGCAAAAAAACACGTTAATTGTATGGGAGCCCCCTTTATATTAAATTTATTTTGTTTTTAGTATTTGTTGTTATAGCGGGAACAGAAATACGTCATCTGTGAAAATATCAACTGTCTAGCTACCACGGTTCATGAGATACGGCCTGGTGACAGACAGACGGACGGACGGATATCTTGAGATTTTAAGGTACTTTCCCTCCAGGGCCCATTCGTTTGTTCCACCCTGTATATGTGTGATCTGTAACTGTATTTTTCATGAAATACCCAAAAAGTTTTGTTCAAATTATCATCTTATGTCAGAATAACTTTGTAGCTAGTTGAAAAATAACATTTGAATTGATTCAAAGCTTGCCGCGCTTTTAGGGCCTTTAGTACCTCCTAAACGCCGCCGTAAGCAGCACTGTCTACAACCTACTCCTACTGGAAAACGTGAGACACCCATCTACAATTTCCGTACAATGAGGTTCACTCACTCATTATGTCAATGTCATGCAGACTGCAAAACATCATTTCAACGCACCAAAGAGTATTTAATTAAAACATCACTGGCAGCCAAACTTGAAGTGGCCAAAAGGAAAAAATTAATTTCTGTGCTCTGAGATTTGTATGAAAACAAAAGTAATTAAAAACTATTAATTTTATAATTATTTTCTAAAAGTTCTACATAATAAATAGAGACGTCGTAATTCATCAATTAATATTTAAAGTCTTTGTAGAAGTCCGGGGACGACATTGCCATATCATTTAAATTTAGTTTCATTAAAAGAAGGCTTACCTACCAAAACAAAATGGCCTTGGTATAAACTTTTCAAGCGTGTTGTGAAGACGTATCTTGTACCGAGACCACTTTCAATTTGTAATATCTCTCGTATTTCAGTATTTGTGGTTGGTGCGGCAACAGATATACACATTCTGTGAAAATTTCAGCTTTCTAGCTATTACGGTTCGTGCAGGCGGACCCGGTGACAGACGGACGGACGGACGGACGGACGGACGGACGGACGGACGGACGGACGGACAGCGAAGTCTCAGTAATAGGGTCCCGTTTGGCACCCTTCGGGTACGGAACCCTAAAAAGGGTGGACTTTGGATTTATTTTCTATCGAGAATATGTTATCCAAACACGTTTTCCAACATATTATATAGTCAAATTACATATACCAGAAATTGATTACGATTTGCCAAGTATTTCCTGAAAGACACATGAAAAAAGCACCCCTAATTTATTTGTGAGGCGCCTCAGATCCAACCCATAATTTTAAGCCAGAAAAAAAGTTGATTGAATTTGGTTCCTCCAATTCCACCGCGGACCCCCACACTTTACCAACTGATTTTCAAAGGGTGGCGCGGTTAAGGGCGCACGTGGGCAACCACGGAACCCTCGCATCCTCAACCCCTTCCGTGAACACTTCCGATGTTAAAACACCCTCTCACTGGTGATGTGCTATCAGCTATTGTTGTAACCTTGTAACAGATTGATGGGCGATTGTTGGCTATCTATTGTTTTGTAGCTTGATAACTTGTAGTGCAGATGGAGTGGCAGACGCTTTAGCAACAGCGAAAACGCTCTTTTGAATATCATCGTCCTTCATTTCATTATTCAATGGGTTACGGCAATTGCGATATTACTTGGTCCTATGGTTGGACAATTTACAGGCATTGAAAAAAAATTGGTTTAAATTTTTGATCGACAAAGCATACTACACTGTCACAGAGTTTTTAGAGAACAAATTTATAACATGCAATTGACATCTTATATGATTGCTTGCTTGCTGCTATTATGTGTAATTTATTATTTTTTGTAGGACTTGCATTAATTTAAAAAATAAATAAATGTATAATTGTATAATTTGACATTCAATAAAATAATATTATTATTATTGTTATACGTAATTTAAATTGACATTATATCTTCTCTCGGTGTGGCTTTTTTCATATTTCTATTTTATAATTGTATTTTTAATAAATTTGCACATCCTTATAGGATAAAATATAGTTAAGTTCAAAAATTGTACATAATATCCTAAGCAACTATATTTGCAAATAAATATCTTTGACTTTGACTTTGCAGTATCTATTTGGTATCCATTCAACTATGTCATAGTTTCCAATTCAATTAAAAAGCTTCATAATCATTACGTTACCCGTTATTGCTCTTTAACGCATCGCTAAGTCAGAATAAAATATCTTATTTGCAGATCGGAAAACCAAAAATATTTTGGATCACTTTCTGCGAAATGGTCGTATCCAAAAAAATACATCTTTATTTTTCTTACCAAAAATTATCATGTTAATTGGGGATTGTATGAAAAGTTGTCAGCGTCTTTTTAATATCAATCTTTTTTGCTTTTTCATACAGCGGAAGGGTTGGGGCAGATGCATGATTTTCGGTCGAGCTTTCATTCGGTAATTGGTTCTGCTCTGTTCTGTTACAATTACAATATAATTGGATTTGTCCAACTCTTTATTTGGCAGCTGTTCTTGTAATTAATTGGGTCGGAATGAGGTAAGGTGTGTTGCGTGAACATGCGTCACGCCTTTTCCGATACGGGGTGGCAGGGATACAATTGTGGGCTAATTTTGCGCATCAGGGGGCTATCATATCGCCCCCTGATGCGCAAACAAGTAAAAATAAGTGTTTCGTAAAATAGTTTACTTAAGAGTTAAGTTAGGTAAATGTTATGTAAGTTACGACGACGGCGTTAGGATAAGCTTTAATGCCCATTTTACATGAAATTAAAACACCTAGTTAAATAGGAACAACGATGAACATTTTGTAACATGTTATAATCCAATACCCAACACGGTAACTAAGCCCAAAATACACGGCAATATAATAAAAATACATGCGATTTGCAACAGTGATATATGAATATGATATGGTCTAAGAATGTTAGTTTTAATTGCCCGTTAATGAAAAAGGTCGTATGTCCACATATCACCTTATAAAGCGCACGCGCACTGCTAATAGACAATTTGCGAAACAACACAAGGCAGTTTGTGAACTATTAAATCACATTATTTCACAATACAACTCGAGGTTTAGCATACTTTAATTTTTTAAAGTGATATTTTAATTACACAGACAATAAAATGCAGACATTAGTAGCAGGTAATTATAGGCATTAACTTTGAATCGACTAAGATTTCCTAATCTGCATCGCATAATAAATATCTTGCCTTTTATTTGTTGCATTTAATATCTGTCCCAAGCATCCCATCAAATCTACAGTCGGAGCATTTCGATCTAACTAAACAGTAACTTGACACAACTTAATACATATTCATAATATGGCATATGAGTGTAAGCAGCTCTAAAGTAAGCATAATGTACAGTTTACTATGAGTAAGAGAATAGAGAGGCTTGCACTTGCACAGATGTCCCGTTACTCAAAATATTACTCGGCCGTGTCTAAACGAGTGTAAGAAAGCAACTCAAATTGTCTAGAAAATTATCGGTTTGAACGCACCAATCTCGCTCAGCATAAAACTGGGCTCTCCTGACATTACTGATTACTGAACTGTGACGTATAGATGTTTAACTAGCTTGTATATGTGTTAAGGCGATGCACCATTTCTTTTACTAGAAGTTGTGGTCCGCAACATTGGGGAATGGACGGGAGTGGCCAGCGTAGGACAGGCTGATGCGCTTGGCAGAAGAGATCGCCAGGGAACAGGGAGAAGAGATCGCCAACCTCTAGTAGAGGCATGAGGAGACGAAGAAGAAGTAGAATACGAAGAAGAAGTGGAATACGAAGAAGAAGAAGAAATATATTTTATATTTATGGTGTATTTTCCTTGTTGTTATGTAGTTTTATTGCGCACTAGGACTGTCCTCATGCATCCACATTCCTGTCCTGCCTAGGTTTGCCGGTAGAAATCTCTATTTAAAGATAAGCTCGTCTTTGCGTATAATATTTCTTGTAAATGTATTTTTTATGTTTCTGTGCAATAAAGAATATGAATATGAAGAAGTAGGAGAATTCGAAGAAAATGAAGAAGAACTTCTATCTCTTACTAGAGATAAACTCGCCTTTGTACACATTTACTATGCATTTTTGTCCTATTGAAATTTTTCTGTGTGCATAGTGTGAAATAAAGAAATTATGAAACTTTCAACAGCATAGTATCGTTTCGTTACATAAATTCATTATCATTCGTAGTCTCATATTATTTTTCTAGAAGTAGTAAAGTAACAGCTGCATAGTCGTAACATTGTGTTGGAGGTCCTAAATTCGTAATAGGGCAGCTTGGTAGTGGGGTTGGCGAGTAGCCCCGCACCCCTCCACCAACCCGCACTCAGTATTTGAACTTTTAATTGTGTAAATATAAACCTGTCTCAACTTAATAAATAAATTTTGACCCATAATGTCCCCTCCAAGGGCCACAGTGGAGGATTTACGACTGTGCTACCACCAAGTAGCCGGGACCTTCTGAAACACGGAATGTCCGATATTATTTACTGAGCCGGCGTGGTGGAGTATGGCTCAATCTTACTCGGACACGAGTAAGATTGAGCCATACTCCACCACGCCCGAAAAGCCCGTTCTCCTCGGTGGGGACATTAATGGGCTACTTAGTATTATTATTAACAACTGCCTTAACTAAATACAAAACTAAATACATACCATCTCGCATGTTTCCAGGTGACGTCACTTGTATTCATTATTTTCTGCGTATGCGCATGTAGAAACATCTTCCAATGACGTCATCTGGAAATATCAACAAATTCTCAGCAATTCTATCATTATACATAAACATAAACATTACATACAGGCACAACATTGCATCTGGCCCCACATTAGGATACCCTGTGGGAAGCAAAAACAGCGATACATCCAAGACCTGAGGATATTATTTTTTGTCCCCAGCCGGGATTCGAACCAGGGACCTCTCGCATGGTAGGCAGATGCGCAACCGCTGCGCCACAGAGGTCGTCAAATCATCATTGAGCAGTAAGAACAATGTTGGTTGCAAATCATCAAGATTACTCATTATAGAGAAGTAATTTAATGTATTACATTTTATCGAAGTTCGCGTTTACGCATGTGACGTTCAATCAACCTATTTGTAAGATTCCACGTGAACTGAAACCAAGATGGCTGCTCCGTGATATTTTAAATTACCTGCAATATTGTCACCTTTGTCTTATAAACCGCCAAATGTCAAACAACTGCTTCGAAATTGCGGAATACCCGTTATCAAGCAGGGGGCTACCTAGCACAACCTTTTTATAGCGATTCAGATTAAGGACCAAATGTGATTTGAAATATTACCATGACCGTCTTAGAACATGTCTTGGTATACAGGTTGAAATTAAATTAGCTGACCATATTTTGAGGAATGATAGTAGCCATCATTGTGAACAACTTTCCCTATGAAACATATGGTCGCAAATGAAAAACATTTTTCGTCCCCCAGTACATTGCCCCGATCAGCTGATTTCAAGTTACTATGGGAGACCCAAATTTTTTTTCGTTTGCGACCATATGTTTCATAGGGAAAGTTGTTCACAATGATGGGTACTATCATTCCGCGAAATATGGTCAGCTAATTAAATGTCATCCTGTATAGGCAGGTGAAATAAATTTGCCATGGTGATATGCTCGCCTTTGTAGATAATATTTTTTCCATCATTATGTGTCTGTATTTTGTTTGTGTGCGATAAAGTTGGACATCGGGTAGTTAGAATCGGGTTTAGTTAGTTGATAGGTTAGAAATCGTCATAAGACGCTGTGGTACGGCCCCAGTTACTCGTAAAACGTGACAAGTAGATTAAATAAAAATCAAATGTCAAAGCACAGAAATATCTCGCAGATGATACCATCTCGTCATCGGGATATCCTGAAGACATTTTGTACCAATAAAGTTTTATGCAAACACAAAACTTGATAATTATCGAAGATGTGGCCAGTTTTAAGATGGTTGATTCTGATTACGTCGAAGTGTTTGATTATCGTGAAGATTAAGTAGACATTTCGAATACCAGGAAATACTTTGGCAGCCACAACTTTAACCTCCGATTTTCATGAGTATATATTTTCTTCTATTGGTTTTATTGAAAGGAGGATGCAAACTCTTTGGTTTTATAGCTGTAGAGATACAAGATAATTTCCTCAATCAAGAGATGCTTCTGTTCTTATTGTGTCAGCGTCCTTTATACACGGTTTTATTAGCTTCACCTGTATGTTTGTAAATCGCTTGTTTCCTTCCTTGGATATGGTAAAAAAAATGAAATTAACTAAAAAATAAATAAAGTTTAAAAAAACTAAAAAACACGCTTTTAAAGAACATCGAACTAAAAAGTTAAGCGTGGAGGCTCGATATACGAAAAATATGTTACAAAGCGCCCACGCTTTTTTCACAATAATACTAGTATTTTTCGTTCATTATTGTTTTAAGCTTATTTTAAAATTTATTTTTACTTTTTAGTTCGATGTTCTTTAAAAGCGTGTTTTTTAGTTTTTTTAAACTATATTTATTTTCGTTTACTGTACTATCATTACGCCATTACGTACGCCCCATTTTTAACCGACTTCAAAAAAGGAGGGGGTGATCAATTCGGTTGTGTTATTATCATTTTTATGTGTGTTGCCTCGAAACTGGTATTATTTATGAATCGATTTCAAAAAATATTTTTTTTGTATGAAAGGGCGACTTTTCAGGTTGGCCCCATTTTTTGAAAATCAGGAATCCGTCAAGTACTTAGGTTTCTACATTGAAAAGACTGTCATTCAGGTAATCAAAATTACGTATTTTTGCCTTTATGTGACAATTTTATTGTAAATTTTTATCATTTATTGAATTTTTACTTCTGACATGACTATGTACAAATGATACTTTATTTTCTGTTGTGGACAATTATAGTATTGATCCCTGACATTAATTTATTATGATTTTATTCAATATGATTGATTGAGCTAAACAATGTATTTCCTTGACATGTAATGACAATTATGAATAAATATCTTATATCTTATCTTATATCTTTACTCTCATTGTCATTGAAATGAATGTTGGCAGTAAGGACCGATATTTGTTAATTTTGTGTCGTCGTTGTGTCGTGTATCGAGTTCATAGACAACATTCGCATCCCGCGCGGACAAGTTTAAGTTAAGTGATTGGTCATGAAGTCGGTTTTTTTTTAAGTTTTTAACTTGGTGAATTATCTGTTGTTGCGAAGCTTGCGACATGCTTTTGTTAGGCTTTTCTTTTTAGTTAGAAGATTGTCCCCCAGATTTGTACATAAATAAGTGGTTCACTTACTTACCCTTAACTGCTTAAATGTTAAAATAAAACACCTAGGTAACTACAGACGTTGTGCAACTTATGATTCGCTGGTCTAACCCTTCGGATTTAAGAACTATTCGCGGGTCATAAGCAATACAACGGCTATTTTGTGACGGTCAACCAATTTATTATCGTCTCTTCTATTGCTCGAGGATATCATAACATGTTTAGCTGCCATTTTGAGCTGTGATTGGATATTTTGGTGCAGCTAGACTAAAGCATGGCCCAAGACCAGAACGAACGGAAATCTGTCTGTACTGAGATGAGAGTCTTAAACCCGAACTGTCCTCTGTAAGGAGGCGTTATAGCGCAGTTTGGAAACTTTTACCAGTCGGGTAAGCCACCCCTCTATCAACCTGCTGATTCAGCGTGTTGGAATATGGCTCAAACGTACTCGTATCGGGTAAAGGCATGTGCCCCTCAGTGGGTATATTAAAGGGAATATAGATAGATAGATAGATAACACATTTATTCATTGGACATGGTACACACACATAATTAATAACAACAAACACAGTAGGTACCTACAGCTGTGTGGTTATGTGACTGTACCACGGCAGTGAAATGGCCCTGACTCAGCAATGTCACAGACGAATCTGTGACGCTGGTATTCTGTCAGGGCCAAAACGGACGGTTTAAGGGTATATTTACTGGTTTAAAATATAATTTTCGAATATGACCACGAATCAAAACCACTACGTGCTACGAACCTAAAAAATAGAGTAGTTACGTATTGTTAACAACGCCTCATACAAACGTAGGTCAAGCACACGGGTCAGACAATACTATGAAGCCTCCTCATATGTCATGGAGATGTGCACCACCGGAACGAAATGTGGTCACTGAACCGACCACATTGCTTGACCGTCCGCTCCCCTCTTTGAATGCCATATGTGTTGGAAACATAGGGAGCAGGAAGGGTGTTTAAGGGTCAAGGTATGGTGGCAGGAACATTAGCCTAGTCGCCATATAGGATCGCACGCGACCAAAGTTAGGTATGAATAGAAAGGAAGCGATGGTGGTAAGGATAGTTTTAAGGTTTATTTGGTTTTTGATAGTTTTTTTTTGAGTTGGTTAGAGGAGTAAAGTATGAAGTAATTTCTACTGATCAAGAATCGGGTTTTGGATCTTTGTCTTAATGTAGCAGAAACTTTTGGAATACGCAGATGATGAGATGCAGTGATGATCCGATGATCTGGTTTCAATAAGATTCTGTGCCAACATAACACGAACGACGACCTAAAGAATATTAGGAAGCAATATTTTACGTATTATTTGGTGAATATACTGTAGAATATAATATTTTATTTTTATCTTATGTGTCTATTTCACCGAAGTCATCTGCAAATGACCAAACAAAGATGCAAGGCAAATTAATGATGTCAGTCAACCAAATGAAACCATGCAAGCGTAAGGGCAGTAATTGCTCAGAAAGGCAAGAAAGTCGCAAAGTCGCCACAAAACTCAAGCACAGTCATTATAAAGAAATAACGTAATTTTTTCACGACAATGATTTATCGAAGTGCGATCTCGGAGTCTGCCATGTTGAAAAAAGATATTAAATATGTGAGTCAAGAGTTTTAATTGAGTTTTAAAAGAGCGATGGGGAAGGCCACCCAAGTTTCTTGCAGTAACATACATTACATACTTTTCCGCTGGAATCTTTATAAGTGGGAGTGAAATTTGCAGGATGGTAGGAGGATCCCACAGCCGGATTGAGCAAAATCTTTGTTTGGAGCTGGGTGCAAGCCTTAGAGACAAATTGGTAGCTCGTCATCTGAAGCGCCTGGTAACGCTAAGATTAGCAACTGGGTTTGTGGTGGTGGAAGTTTTCACAAATCATAACAGAAAAATGATAAAATAAATAAAGTATATAATGGCGTAAACTGCAGCGCGAGTCCGCGCAAAACGTGCGAAAAGTGCAAAAAAGTGTGTTTATTTGCAAATTAGACAAAAACCGCTGATGATTTCCAAAATTACTATATTTATTTTTTACCGTTTTTTACACATAACTAACTACCGTACCAGCGTTCCTTGTAGAACTCCTGGAATAACTCGTTTTAGGTAATAAACAACTTTTTTTTTTCATATAGTATCCAATGGCAATATGATGTTTTCAAACACTAAATTTTTAGAATTCAGGAAGTATCTCAAACTGCTGGAATAACTTTTTAAAGCTGGGCATTTTGTTGGACAATCATCTTAAGCAAAATCGTGGTCTAGTTGCATACCGAGCGGAACAGGTCTTGACATCGTTTTTTTAAAGTTTTTAACTTGGTGAGTTACACAGGAGCCAACTCTTTGACCCAGGTGAATGACACACGCCCTGCACACTTGTGTAACAGTGTGTTCAGCGTCATGGCGTCATGGCTAGCGCCTTGTGGCGTATGGCGTGACGCGCGTCGTTCCGTTGGCTGCGCACGCGCTGGTTCTTGGATGCTCAGAAGATTGTTAGGGAAATAGCGGAGATGGGCTTGCCTCATTGAATTAGTGGTTAAACGTGATGCGTTGTGCAAGTGTGGTGCTAGTTTTAAGCCGACTGCAATTGCAATTGAATGTTAACTTGTTTGTGATGTCGCTCTTTCTAGTTACCACGATAGTAGGTATCCTAGTGTGGCGCAAAAAGCAATGTATGTGCCTGTTTATAAAAAAAAATGTATACGACATGTCGCGTGAGTGTGTGGGCGAGACAGTGAGTGTAGTTACGACGCGGGAAGCGTGAAAGCGGTAGTAGGCTCATATTACGCTACGCTCACTGTCATACTCACTCGCTATGTTCGGTGTCTTGCTCACACACTCACGCGACACTTCGTCCTCAGGGATTCTTAGGCTTAGATTCACAAACTCCTACTCTGAGGGAAACTTTATTTGTGTTACGCTCATTACACCTAAGGATGCCTAAGGGGCGCTTAGAGCAAAGTGCATACGGTAATTAGAGTTACAACTCTAACAATAAGTTCCAACTCTCTACAGAGATGATCCAAAAAAAAACAAACACTGAAGTTCCTGAATGCAGAGATTTCAGTCCGGATATGACGGAACTAATTCCAATGATCCGAACAGTGTAAATCGACCCACAAACAAGCATTCCCCACCTGCCCTCGCCTATTGTGTTTGTTGCTCAAGTGGCAGACAATCGCTTGTCTGACCGTCTCTGTCCGGCCATACGTCACAGGTTAAACTCATAGTTACATATAATGTATATTTAAATTACTCTGGTTGTGGAAGTTTCTTAGTGAATGACCATGAAAATGGAATTAAGCTTCGGTTTGCTAACAACGTATATTATAAATAAATGGGTTAGGGTTTTAGCTCGAGCTGTTTTGTGATATCGCAAAAAAATAACCAATTGATTTATAGACATTATCCCCACCTCATATTAACATAACACAACACGTAGACTAAGATATGCTCGCCTTTGTACATGTTTTTTTTACCATTGTTAAGTGTCTGTATTCTGTTTTTATGCAATAAAGTATAAAGTATAGATTATTTATTCGTCACATGAAGATATTATAGAAGTTATAATTATATTATTTACCCAGTAACTCAAAAAGTGGTTAAGTAAGTCACTTACTAAACTTAAAACCACTTTGTAAGTCCTTTAACAAAGTTACACAAACATTCGAAGTTAGTCGTAACAAAGTTACTACCGACTCACGAACAATTAAGCCGAAATGATTAATGAGGTTTTGTTCATTAATTTATGAGCTAATGAGCGCGGACTTCAAAACTGAGGGATCGCGAATGAATATGTATTGGATTCGTTAACTTAATTTTCTTAATTACCTTTAAGCTTACCGCTTAAGTTTCAAGCGAAAGCCGTACGTATTACGTTTGGAATAAAGGATTATGTGGTCTGTTGTGTGTAGTTTAGAGTCTGATTCATTTAAGAAGTTATGGCTCGCCTGCATTAAATATTCATGTGAACTGCAATAGGGAGACAACAGTACGTTTTTGTATGCATGTTATTTTCAGCAGATGTAGGTATAGGATGTAAGAGATGATACGTCATAAGTAATTTTAGTTCAGTCCGTTCTAGAATTGTAAATACAAGATTTTGTTAAACTTGAAAAAAGATACATCATACTTAGTTGATATGATAAGTAGTAACAATGAGGTTGTTCGTGAACGGTTCTTCTATGGTTAACATGAAATTTACTCTACTTCCTACTCGTAACATTATGGGCTCTACACACGATGCAATCTGTCTTGCTACTTGTCGCTGCAACTTGTTGCATGCAACCTGCAAACTGCCTACTCACGATGCATAATACCTGCTATCTGTTGCAAGGCAACAAGTTGCAGCAACAAAAATCGCGAGACAGATTGCATCGTGAGTAGAGCCCTTTATAATTGAATCGAAAACATTCCTTATTAATTCCTATCTAATTTATAATTCTAATCACTTTGAAAAGTTTTATTTTGTAAAATTAGAGAGAGCATATTGGATTTAGGGGCGATCTTTCAACACCCAGATAAACATTTAGATTATTTGACATTTAATGACCCTGTGAAATATCAAATTCCTCATATTATAAACAGACAGATGAAGATCGGCACTTTTTGAATCAAGCCATGTACTTTAAGTTAAACGCAACGATATGAGAGATGAAATTACCCAAGCAAATTGCAACCGTATCACAGATTATTAAAGAGTACCGTATATAACATAGCGTCACGCCTTTTCCCATACGGGGTGGCAGAGGGGTAGCCGGTTATTTCATGTTTATCTCAAACATGATCTGTCGTAGTTCTATTTCCACCGCATCCGTTACTTTACAGCTTATAATAAACCAACCCCCGAGGTGCAGTGAGATGTAACGCTTCCTGACTTGTCCCTAAACCACCCCCTTCGAGGTAGCGAGAAACAATAAAAATTTGGAACAATAAAATGCGGTTGAGTATCCTTTTAACATGCGGTTCTCAAACTTGGTTTATGGTGGTCTTTATGGGTGTATGTCTTAGTCTACTATCATTAAATCATTGCATAGCTACATAAATGTTAAGGGATGGCTTATACATAAATATTCATTGTGTGTAAGTTTATGTTATGATTAAAATGTTGCCTAAGTTCTTGTGTTTATCAATATTATGTTCTTTCTACGAGTATGTTGTACAAAAAAAACTGCGATGAATTTCATAACCTATAAACTATCTTAATTTTTAACCGACTTCAAAAAGGAGGGGGTTATCAATTCGGTTGTGTTTTTATTTTATTTTATTTTTTATGTGTGTTACCTACCTCGAAACGAGTATTATTTATGAACCGATTTCAAAAATGAAAAAACTGTGTTTTTTTTTTTACCTGGATGACATTATACAATTTATACAGCCTTTCTGTGACTTTTCGGTGTTTATAGTCATTATCACGAGACTAATTCTGGCTGTTAGGATCGTATGTCCGTTTATATTATGTAATACGTATGGACTTCAATGTCAGATTTCGAAGGCTCTTTTTTAGGGTTTACAGACAACATTTGTCCGAGCGGGGCGGACTACGTTGAAGTTTTTTTTTTTAACTTGGTGAATTATTTAAAACTTCTTTCTGTGTACAGATTGGGAACCACAGCTCAAGAAAGACCCGTGACCTGCCAACCAGAACCTGGCTCGGAAGATACAGACCGCATCCACAACCAATAGTCAGACTTGCACCCATAACATTAGATCCCATTTTCGATTACACTCTATAATCACTCATGAGTTCTTAAACGTTCAGTGGAAGAACGTAGTATCTTCGTTTTTTTATGAAATAATTTTTATGCTAGTTTTGTTAGAATAAGGTTGAAATTAAAATGTGTTGGTGTGATAACAGATAAGTATAGATGTGATGTAGTAAAGGGGCTAGACACAACCCTTCCGTCACGGTGCGCCGGCGCAACTGATAATGTGCAGGCAAACAGTATTTTTCGTAAAAGAAACATTCTTGAATTGCATTGTATGCACACATTGAAAGAAAGGATCAATCGCTAAGTTTATTGCTCAGGAAAAACTCGATTTCGATTTCAAAAATTAGGTTCAAACATAATCTTTGAGTGCTGACCTAGATTGGAAAGAATAAACTGTAAAATATATCGAATTAAACAATGCTTGTGTTTATTTAATAGATTTGTCTAAACTATAATTTTCATATGAATAAAGTTAGAAAAAAATCTACAGTCACAAAATGTCGATCGTTGTCACCCCAATTTTAACGAGTCAAACTGACTGACAGACAGTTCATCATTACACTCTATAACACACAAAAAAAAACTAAATTAACCCTATGAACAACAGTTGTTTGAAAGACACGCATGTAACTTTTAAATGTCTCTGACCCAATTTCAGAAATAGTAAATATCAAATTTATTGCATCAAAGAAAAAATATAATGGAAATATCAAGCTTGTTTCTAATTATTGTATTTTTCGGTGGCAGGTGTAGGCCTAATGGCTGGTGGGTGAAATTTATATATCCATTAGTAATTTAACGGGGCTCAGTCAGTTTCTAGGGAGGATTTTGTTGGTCACTGTTGGATAAGATATTTTGTTTTGGATATGTTTTGTACGTTATCGTATCGCAAAATCGCAGCTTCGCAATCAAAACTTTACTGATACTGAGACATGCTGATAAGTATAGGAAGTGTTGAAGTTAACATGATGGATGGATTTAAAACTTGAACCCTTGCCTGTCTTACACGTAGAATTAAAAACAAAGCCACAATAATTACCCAAAGATTTAATAAAAGTAAACAATAATGATTGTACTTTATTGTGAGGAATTATTTAATGACTTCCGGCGATGACTGCCACGCGTGGCCAGCAGTGGGCACCCAAATGCGTGAAATATTCAAATTTTGACTTACCCCATTTTGTGTTATAATTTTGGTTTAAAATATAAGCGTTAGCGAAATTATAACGTTATCAAGGTTGTTAAGTTGTGACTTCTGCAAGGTGTAAATGAATTAACGCAAAATGAGAAGTTGGGGACTTTGTTAGGGACCCAATCAGCTGACCCACTCAGGCCAAAATGTACTGGAAAGTGAAAAATAAAGTTGCTCTGATCAAATCGGTTTCATGATGAAAGTTGCTCAGAATGATGTCCTTAACAAAGTAGTTTCTCATTTTGTGTTAATTCATTTAAACCTTGTTTATAAGTACTTTGTAGGTTTGGGTTGCTTTCTAGTCTTACTAAGAATGTGGATAGAACGAATATCTTCCAGATGGACGGAGCCGAAGAAAAAAATAAACTCAAAAAATAATTACGGAGGTAGTTTGGGTCATTCCGTGAGTACCCGAAGTAAAGTAGTAACACGGGTAAAGAGCTTTATTTATTTATTTATTTATACAATAGAAATATGGCGGTGTTGTTCTTATATGAGTGCCTATTATAGATGAGCACAGCATTGACCATTGTTGTACTAAAATGCTTTTGAGCTTTGAGCTTTGCCAAGTTTTGTATTGGGCCCGACACCGAAACATCTCATTAGGCCACCCCATTCCTTAAGACTATATTCAGTGGAATTGATGTTGCGTAAAGAATGCTATCGAGTGATAGAGTCATATTTTATTCGTGTAACGCTCATTGGGTGGGTAACGATGATTTCCGGGAGCGTTAAATTAGGTAAGACACATTTTTTAAAACCTTTAACTTCTTATTATTATTTAATGGCCAAATTGTCACACTAAAGATGTGTAGTTCGCAGTTTTTCTAAAACCACGGGAGTAGCCATAGTTTTCGGGGTTGCAAACTTTTGTCTTAATTTATCTCAGGGGTTATTGCAACATAAACAAACTTCGTAGATACATCATGTGTTTGTGATGCTCGATGGCTTTATTGACTGGCGTAAATGAACAAACGGTGATACCTACTTTCCATAATTTATTCCACCCATTATATCATCCACAACTAAAATTACACCACGATCCTGACCAAACCACTCGCAGATAGCGGAGCGAATCAGCGATAGAACACGAAATTTCCTCAAACCCACGTCATATACAGGGCCGACCCAGTTTACTTGTTACATACGGCAACGTAACAATATACATGGTGCTTCGAGTGCAGTTGCATAAAGCTGGCTTCGGGCAATCGAACAGTAAAAATAGATGATTGATAACACGGTAGAGAACCGTCGCGTGCGGGGAAGACTGGGTGAGCTTAGTGTAGATGTGACGTGGGAAGTCAGAGTAATGCCTGAAAGAAAATATTACGAGCCTGCTATGTCCTATTGCTGGGACTTCCTCCCTTTCTTCCACTCATCCTTGCCAGAGCGGTCTCTTTCCAGTCCTTGTCCCATAGACCCTACTCATCACTTCATCTCATCCTGGGTCGGCCACGCTTTCTCTTTGCATTTCCCGGGCGCCAGTTTGTGGCTCTCTTAGCCCAGCTATTTGGCAGCCCGAAAGAAATGACTAGAATTAATCTCGAGTCGCTTCAACATTTCCACGGCTAACTTGCTTTCTACGTATCACAATGTCGTATTATAGAAACTTGCTCATTTAAATCCATGTTTCTCATCTGGGGTTTCACTCAGCGATGTGAAACCCCCTTGCATCTACCGGGGCGGCGTATCCACACTAACCGAACCCCCGCGCAGTGAAGCAAGATGAACCGGTCTATACACTAGTGCTCGTCCAATTATCATATCCACTTTCACCAGCTCCAGCTCAAACCTAGCTCATGCCATCCGAGCTGGGATGTTACGCCTATTTGTTTGAATGGTCGGAACACGATGTTGATAGAAGATAATAGAGGCTGGGGAAATTATGAGATGGACTGGATTTTGCAAGGTTTTTGTGCGAATTGAATAATGGGATAGATTCTATGGGATTCTAGTGAAGGTATTGTTATTAACTACTACACAATTCGTTTTCATAATTTATTTCCCTAGACATCCTAATATGAAGGTTAGCTTCTAAGCGTGCCTTAGATAAGATAGAAAAGGTCGATCATCCTTTGTAGCCCTTCCTTTTTCCCTGTTGTAGCCTTATGCTGAGTTGGAGCCATTTCACTGGCGAGGCATGCGTACATCATCTTTTTCTTTTGTTTAGTAAATGATGAAATGTTTTCTTCTATAATTTAATGTCTATTTTCTGCCTCTAAACTATCTTGTTGATGTACTATGTTCTGTTCAGTGAATAAACGTATGTCTATGTCTATGTCTATTTCTTTCATACAACTGCTCCCAGAATTAATTACTTTCAAAATCCTCCAACCTCACTTGACCCGATCGATAATCGTTACAAAAATCCATAACATACCCACATATCAATAACCATACATTCCTAACAGACATAAATATCAAAGATTGTATTACTCACATCATCGATACCATCTACCTGACGATTTAAAAACCCAATCTTGACGCTGTTACTCGCTGTTAAAACAGATAAGGAAGGCACGACCGTTTAGATCCATCTGAACACATTTTTGGGAGCAATTTACATAGAATTGCCCAATCTGACCGAAACCTAATCTCTTCTACTGTGTATCGGTTAACCAATCTTGTTTGTCTTGTAATTATCATAGGAAGTCCACATAACTTCCGTGTAATGTTAGATGAGTTTTCGTCATTAGCCGATGATCGGTCGGGATTAAAATTAACATTTGTTAACTGTTGTTAGTGCAATGAGTTGGGGTGATTCATTTGTCTGTTGACGGACTTGATGGATTAGGTCAAAGAGTAGTGCCTTTTTTCAATTCAATTCAATTTCTTTATTTCGGACTTCTAGGTCCATAATACATTAACAGTACAGTAAACAGTAACATATAAAACACAAACATAAAAACAAAAATATAAAACATAAAACACAAACATAATAAACATATAAAACACAAACATAAAAACAAAAATAGCCTTACTTGGAAACTAGATCCGACCCCCAGACACTAAAATAAAAGTAAAATAACCAAAATGTCAAATTATCAAATGTCAAAATAAATTTTATCAATTAAAAATCAAATTAACATTTTTATCCAGTGGGGGGTGAATGGGCAGTGACAGTGACAGTGGCAGTGCCTTTTAATAGTGACTTGTCAAAATGAATAAACCTCCAAGACTTTATTTTTGCCGATGTTTTTTTCTTCCTCCCCAGCCGGGAATCTAATCCGGGACCTCTAGCTCACAAGCCCAGCGTCGACCGCAACGCCACAGAGATCATCATTAGCGGATCGGTATACTCTCTTAAGGACATAGGCCGAACAAACTTACAATGGAGAACAATAGACGTGGGAGCGGATTGTTATATCTGTATTTTTTTTTAAAACAGCTCCAAGTTTTGTAGGGTAATTGACATCTCGGAGCTCGGAGCGTCGCCGCCGCCGCAGTTTCAGAGTTTTCAAGCTCCGAGACGTCACTTACTCGTTTTGGAGGTTATTCAGGATATTTTAGATGTCACTGTTTCTGGTTCCCACGACACATGGCATCCTATCCTAGTGTGGCCTGTGTGTAAATATTATGTTATGTTGTTATAATGGGGTCACTTACGGAAATTAAGTGTTGTTTCAAAATCGTTCCTTAGAAAGTCAATCAATGTCAGAAAAGACAAACACGAATACAAAATATTGCCACAAACAACATTCATCGGGTTTACCAATTTAAACTGTTGTAAAATAGATTTAGATTCTGTATAAGAGTCACTTCTAACCAAGACTATACTTTGCCAGTGAAGTGCATTTTCGTTCTAATTAATGCCCGCAAAACACGCGCCCTAGTGTTGTTTTTCGGAATTTATATGTCAGTGTGAGATCGTTACAATAAGACTACTGACTTTTAGTTTTTCAATATTTTCTTAGCGTGATATTAGCGATATGCATGCATCTTGCCTATGGTGTCTGGTTTTCGTTAATTAAAAGGGTAGCAGAGGCACAATCAAAAGTTAAAGTCAAAGTCATATTTTTTATTGACCATAAAATCATACAGATTGCTTAGTCAACGTCAATATAATATTAATATTTTTGTATACTACCTCCCGTTCGGAAGTTGTGGGCTTAGGAATGGAGCAAAGAAGGGCAAGAAACTCCCCCGCCTTAAAAAATACAATTTTACATCTACTTAAGTCTAAGGAAATACACCGAAGAGAGACGTACTGACTCAGTAATAAAAAATAGAAGTAAAAGCTTTATCAATTCGGCAGCTTCAGTTCCGCAAAAAGCCAGATGTTCCCAACATTCCGTCCTCGTGGGATCACCCGAAGCAAACATGCTCTACTTCAACAAACAACTCAGGATGCTAGCTGTTGGCTCAGTCTATCGTGATAGATCACCCGCGGGGGTAATCACCTCTCAATGATCTATTACCACGATGATATCGTGACAGGTTTTGGTTGCGAAAGACGGGGTGCTTCAGAGACTATATATCCAATGGACTGCGCCTGCGGGGGAATGCGGCTCGCCAAACGTTTGTTGTATTCAACAAACGTTCGCATACGCAACCTATGTACGATGACGGGCCGCCAGACAGTTTCGCAGCAATCACAGCTCTCTTACCTCGTCCCCCGCCGCCCGTAAATTGGTGAGTTGTGTTTCAAAGGAATATGTATCTATGCGCTCTACACTGGATAAGTGCTCCCTGGGGTGCTTGTATTGGTAGTGTGCCTGACCCTGACTGCCTGACACAACCATAGCGTCACGCGGTTGCCCGTACGGGGTGGCAGGGCCACTCTGTTGACGTCCCTCGGCTACTTAGTTAATACAGTACTCCATTCAGGCCGGATTTTACCAACAAAAAGTTATGCGGAAATAACTATCCCGGGGATAATTTGTATCATCTACCAACGAAAGAGTAACTTTTACACGAGTATATCTTCTACTCTTTCTTAGACACCATCAGATCACCTCATTTTGAACTGTCATTGTCATACAAATTATCCCCCGGATAGTTATTCTCGTATTAACTTATTCCGTTTCGCAAGGGAATGAATACCTAGAGCGTACTTCCCAGTGACCTAGAATCATGAAATTTGGCACGAAGCAAGGTCTTATAGCACAAGTAAAGGGAAAAGTATGAAAACTACAAATTTCTGTCTTTCTAAAAAATATTCAATTTGGTTTACATGGATGACATCACACTTTAGTTTTTTATGTGGAAACCTAATTACACGTGTTACGCTCTCCAAGTGTGATCGGAACCCTTGATACGCGAGTCCTACTCGCACTTGGCCGGTTATTTTTTCTGGATTCAGGAACTGCTGGAATAACTTTGTAAAGATGGGCATTTTGCTGGTCAATCATCTTAATATGATATGTTACCATCCTCGCCTAACTTACAACCTGTAATCTGACACTGCCTTCAGCTGATAAACGAGTGTAAGGACACTATAATTTCCCATAGGATCTAAGAAATTGATACTTTCTCTCCCACTTCCGTTTATCCGTATCCGGCTTCGCAGGTATCAAGACCTTACCATTGTACAAATATTCGCAACAAGATATTTAAAAGATATCGTTTTACTGTTCACACCCCCTCAAATTGCCTATAGAGACAAGACATGCCAACATACAAAAGATTCCTCGTTCATTGATCCTCAAAAGACAATCTTCTCTAACTTTATAGGTGACGGAAAAGCAATGTATGACGGTATACGATACAGTTTTGATCGTTCAAGGGATGTGAGTTTTACCTGCGCCTGAGTGGCACATCCGTAAGGTAACATATGATATTTAATTATACCGGCCTGGTTTTAGGTCAGGATGTATACTCAAGCGTTAGTGAAAGTAGGACAAGAGAAAAAATATATAAAATTATAAAATAATGAAATAATGAAAATTTATTGCATAACTGACATCGGTACATTTTATTCAGTGCAAGCAAGTAAGTATGTGTTTTATTGTGGGTACATCGACAAATATCTCTCGGTACAGCGTTGTTAACCAAGCTAGGTGTAAAACCTGTGAAATTATAACATTCATCGTTAAAAAATATCTTACTTAACCTACCTTTAGGGAAATTCAACATACACGTTTGCGTGGCATAGGGCCAGCGAGAAGACTACACAAGTCCCATATTCTACCACTCGTATTAAGACATGTTTTCGTTTTGTTGCATTACCTTAAGTATTACATCTTATCTATATTAATATTTTGCCCTGCGCAGGCCTTTATAAAACGACTAGCCGTCTTTGCCACCCCATATGGGAAAAGGCGTGACGCTATGTTATGTGTTAAAACAATTCTTTGGTCGAACGTCCAAAAAATCCTAGCCAAAAGGCACACACACCATATGACCGTCAGTTGTACAGTTGTACTCTACCTTTTTTACCCCCAGCAGGTGGGCGACACACAATCTGTGCTTGAAAAACCTGCGAATATAATGCATGGAGAAGAAAAAGCACCTTCGGAGAAGGGGAGGAGGGGGCGGGAGGTGGATTTCTTGTCTTTCCGTTTCCGTTTTGTTGTAAAAAATGCTAAGAACATCTGGTGGCGGACGGATTCTGTCCGGGATGGGAAACATTGGAGTGTCGAAGAATCATCTAAAGAATCAAAAATGGAACTTTACTCTCTAAAAAGTATGAAGTGAGAAATCTGGAGAGTAGGCTTGTGGCCAAAGTAATCCAATAAATCTAGGAACAAGTCTTAAGTTGAAGCGTTATGTACAAAATGGCTTGACATTCTCAGAATTGTATATTTCCAGCAGATATATTTTATAAAGTCAATTTTGTGCAAAAAGACAGCATTTGATGGCACTTTTACATGACGTCATTCTGTTGTTATTTCATAGAACTCAGGAACCAAAGTTCCGTTTTGACAGTTCATCAGTTATCTATTTTGAGTTGACAGGCCACAAGCGTATTCTGTCAGAATAAGTGGCTTTAAGCCTCAGCTTTAAGCCCTTACAACAAAGAGTCCAGCAGTCAATATTTTTTGAACTGGCAACTGGCATGAAAGTTTAATTATTTATTTTTTAAGGAAATAATATACTCAATATATTGCGAACATTTTAAGCGTCTACCTGCTACCATTATCTATATCGAGCAAAAATGAGCAAAAAAAATCACGTTTGTTGTATGGGAGCCCCCCTTAATATTAAATTTCTTTTGATTTTTAGTATTTGTTGTTATAGCGGCAACAGAAATACATCATCTGTGAAAATTTAAACTGTCTAGCTACCACGGTTCATGAGATACAGCCTGGTGACAGACAGATGGACGGGCGGACGGACGGACGGACGGACGGACAGACAGCGAAGTCTCAGTAATAGGGTCCCGTTTGGCACCCTTCGGGTACGGAACCCTAAAAATGCCATTTTAAAATTATTCTTCTTTTTCCTTTTATTAGTGGCGTGCTTTAATTTTGCCAGTGCCAAGTGTAATGAAATATCACAATTTTTCTCTATTGAGAACCTGGAAATGAATGTCTTGAGAATATTTAGTTGCTCCTTAGCACTACCCGGGAAGGACGAGTCCTGTAGGTTCCAAGTAATTCCTTCGGACGTGAGCATCTGCCTCCCTTCCGTTCAAATTAATTTATGGTGTTAAGGTTATCTGTCAATTACAATCTTATCTTTTACAAACTTTTTATTTTATTTAGGGAGAAAACCATTTTTATAGAAGTAAATATGAAACTTCCATGATACTTCTTTATTTAACCATAGTCTATTCGTGATAAGAATGCAGTAAAGTCATCACAGCCCGGCGGCCTAGCCACGCCCAGTAACCAATCAAATCGTTTCCAATTATCAAGCCAAGTTCACAGTGACCAGTTGAAGGCAAACTTTCGAACGCGAAGGTTGTGTCCTGTCTTGTGAGTGTGTGTTAACAGATTTAAATTTAAATATCACCGCATTCTTATCACGAATAGACTGTAAGTACAGCAATAACTATAATATCTTACTGATCTATTTCTATCTCAATCTCGATATCTTGAGTTCAAAGTTCAAAGTCTCTAAAACGTCTCATACAATTTCTTTAGTGTCCAGACAAACGGCTCCCATCTATTCATTACCGAATGACTTACCATTGTTATCTGGCATTAATATTGACTGTACACACTTAGCTTCCGACATCCAATAATAACACAAAACATCGGACATGCTGTTCTCATAAATCATCTTTACATACCTTGAGGATTCAAACTAAAAAGTGGGCGCCTATTCTGTTTAACGAATCGAAAGTAAATTCGTTCACGAACCGAATCGATTGGCTATTCGAGAGCAGTGATGCGAGTGGCTGAAACGATTGATTGTAATTTGTGATTAGTGTCTTGTAATACCTAGTACATAAATAAATAAATAATAATGTCTGAAGCAGTAGAGCTCGTCTAAGCTGAAATGACGCGCCCCACTCCTTGGTTTTGTATGACAAGTAAATACAAAACCAAGGAGTGGGGCGGCGTCATTTCAGCTTCAGACGAGCTCTAGCAGTATTGCAAAAAGTATTATTTCTTCTTGATAAGACCGACCTAACCTGATCACTATTTTTATGCAACTCTAAATCCTGTTTATAGTTGTCTTAGTACAAATTACTTTAAAACTTTCGCAAGCAAAATGGAGTATTAAATCACTGGCTAAAAGTGGGCACATTTGTGCCTCTGCCACCCCGTATGGGAAAAGGCGTGACGCTCGAGTTCGTCACTCGATGTTGAGTCGACGAAATGGAGCGGTGTATCAGAATCGGGATGGGTCGCATGTTTATTTTTAAGTAACCCTTTTATACAGGAATTACGTTCATTAAAGATGTTTTTTATTACGTTTCTATTTACGTTTACGGTATAGAAAATATACGTTGCGTTATACCCCTTCGCTATTGTTGGTGAAGATTTGTTAGCAACATTAGAGACGGTTACTTTTAATAGCACTTTTAAAAAGCTTTCCAGTAGCAGCTTTATGGCAATTTTATTGTGTTTTTATTTTAGAGTAAAAATGCTGTAACATTTTCATTGAATGTTTCACATCACATCATATCTATGAGCGAATGTTTTTAATTAAAAGGTTTTTTTTAATACAAACGGACGACACTTAAATTATTAACGGTTATTTTTAATATATTGAAAATTAATTATAAGTACTTATCTTATATATTTTCATGTTCCTATCTTTTCAATAAACGAAAGACTCCATAAAAACGTCGATTGCTCGTTTATGAAAAACTATCAATCGACATGGTATATTATCCCTTAAATTGCTTGACGCGTGAAACTCGTATTTAGGGTCTCTTGCTTTGACGCATATCTAAAATTCCAAACAGTAACTACCTAGTTTTTAAATACATCGTTTCACTAAAGATAACCCTTTTCATGTAAATCATAAAGATGTGAAGAAAGGGTTACACCCTCTCTGGCCGGGCCTGATATAGCTTATGATTTATGTTCTTCCTCGTTACAAATTGGAAATAAATAAGCAAAGTCTCGGCTCAATATAGTCAAATGTTTTCAGTAGATGCTATGGTAATTTTGTATGACCGTTAAGTACATAGGGCAACGAATCAGGCCAAATCAGCATTTTGTAAATCTCCCGGACTGGAGCGGATGGCGTGGTAGAGAAGAGGACTACACCCAGCAGTTGGTAGGTGTGGGCAGATTGATGATGGTGATAACCAAGTTAGGCAAGATAGGAGCATTAAAGTGTTGATTATTTATACCAGCTTGTTGCTATATACTTGAGAAGTAAGTTGCTCATCCCTTAAATGTAATTTATTGAGCACCATTTGACAACCGAGATACAGTGTTTTCACTAGTTCGGTCTGATCCCTCCTATTTTACGAAAAATGTTCCTAATTAAGTATCTCCTTATTTTAGTTAAGTAGAATCTGTGTAAACCATGTTATCTGTCAATAAACAAATTTCATTTGTCATTTGCCATTTACTTCTACTAAAGAACTCCGTACTATAACCCACTAATTGCGACTACACACCAAACTGCATAGTCGAGCTTAAATAGGTTCGTATGACTCCTTTTATAGTGCAAAAGAACAAACAATTTATGGTTGAACTCAGTTAACTCTTATGCCAAAAACACATACTACCTTTAAAACAAAGGTCCAAAACGCACTATATGCTGACTGTATGTATATGTACCTAGCTATAACTACATATATTGGCGAGGCACCCTACTTTTGCTGTTACCACCTGTTGACCACTTTGATTTTATTAAGAGGGAGGGCTTTCGGTGTGTGTGTATAATAAATATTTATTATTACACACGCATGAATGTGCTTTCAGGTGGGTTTAAATTAAAATATACCTAGTTGAATATTTGTACTAGCGAAAGTGGGCACAATTTCTCTGCCACCCAGGTGTGATAAGTTGTTATAAGTAATTGGATTTTGGGTCATTAATGTTCATAAGTCCCTGACCTCTATAAACAACCTAAGCCTATTCATGTAGCATAAGGATATAAAGATAACTTCGACATTTATACTTTTACTTTCATAAGGACTCATAGAAAAGTTGTTTTTGTAATTTATGTTGCTTGTCATTCTCATTTTGATCGTTGTTTGAGTACCTACCATACGGCAAGTTCTTAACGAGATAAAAAGCACACGCAAGGGGTACTTTGAAAATAAAAATCAAGTTGAGGGGGGTAAGGTGGGGATGCGCACACGCTGTTTCCGGTTCGGCGCAGACACATGCACCACAGATTTCCGGTAAGACGTACCAAATTCGAAAACACCTGGCCTGCAACTTATAGAGTCCGCTTTTTGTTCCACTATAACCCCTTCGAAATAAGAATTCAGGGGATGAATCCTTTCAACCCCTTTCTTTTTAGTTTTTTTAATTCGCTCTTGTGTATGCAACGTCCCTATTTCTATTTCAAGTTTTTGGGTTACTTTTCCGCGCTCCAATTTAAGATGGTTATCGGATCGCAGTGCGTTTTTGCCTGCAGTTTTTAGATTCGGCGGTACATATGGCAGATTATTTTTAGGTTAGCATATGCGACGCCATTCGCGACAGACGGTGATGTCACCTCTTTTATTTTTTAACTTATTCGGAAAGGGGTAATGGATTGTTGTCTAATTTAAAATTAGAACGCAATATTCTTTGTTAGAAACCTCTTTGGTAAAAAAACTCGACGGCTTGAGTCATTGGCGATTGATGGATGATTCTTGGCGAGTATTAAAAATAAACTTTATTTTATTTAACCTGTAGATTGTGGCAATTTGTGGCGGGTTATCTAAGCGTATTTGGTTGTAAAAAATCGTGTTTGTGTCTAATTTGACTGAGACAGATGCCGGCTGTCCGGCTAATGGATCGGAGCTAGAGAAAGTGATTGGATTGGAAGTGTTGTTTTGCACTCTGTCTGTGACCTGACCTCGGCGCGAGTGGGTTATTCTGAGTCATCAGGTATTAGTGAGTGAATTTGCTGTTGACATTCACTCGCTTTTTTATAATTTTCGGCACTTAAATAAAGGAATAAACAGATTAGGTTTCCACGTGTCTCATCCCTACTTGGTTTGGTGAAAGAGATATCTTACTAGAGAGATAATCTCGCCTTTGTACACTATTTCTAAGATTTTTTTTGTCTTTTCAAATGTTTGTGTGCATAATAAGTAATACTTATTCACTGTTTTTTTATCATCCATTGAAAATTGTACTCTAACTATATTTATCTGTAATTTCGGAGGGCTGATACGGACATCATGGCTTATTTAAGGATTTCTTACTTAACTCTACTTGGGGATTTTTTAGATCTATTAATAAATCATTGTCATATCAAACAGGCCATAAGATAAGGTAATCCATAACCATTTAAATATGCATTTCTATGCGGACTGAAAACTGAAAATCATCGTCATCGTCATCGTTATAGCCATAGCCATAGCCATCCTAGCAGCTCATCAGAATAAGATCGTTTTGAAGGTGTTTATTGTACGTTGCATTTCTCGTAACATTCACTTTGAAATAAAATAAATGACTCATTTGAACAATTACATGAAATTATTAACTGCGATGCTTTCACACATGGTTATTGACCATTAATAGTATCTATTATCAACTTGAGTTACAAATGACTTTAATAAACAAGAACTATTTACGTGTGCTATCATATGGATTATTTACGATGTAACCTTACATTTTAGCTGTTAATTTTCGAATGTCTGTATTTTAGGGTACCTGTCTTATTCTTGATGTATCTTATTAATTTCTATCTCTACGGCCAGTTTCATAGGTTAATTATTACGATATAAGTTTGTAAATTAATCGTTGCTCGAGAAATCACTATTTACCTTTTATTATAGCGCTTATATGCGTGACATGTAAAACAGGCTCATAATAATACATATTCATTTTTTCTAATTATTCATGTATTTCCGTGAAATGACATTATTTATTCCATTGTCCGTGTGGCCATAAGTTTGCTTGTACGCAACAGTTGGCTTTTAGTACCTACTCATTAGGTGTTAAAACTTCATGGGCTTGAACTGTCAAAACGGGCCTTTTATTTTGTGAAGACTTTAATGTAAATTACTTTCTTAAAGAGTCTCATATCACGGAGGGCCCTTCATAATCTATAGCATGTTTAAAGAAATCAAGTTTCTCTAAGGACCTTATGGCCTGTTTGTGTGGTCTACGCCCGTATAGCACGCGCCAAGGAAATACCAGCTGTTGGCATAAAAACAAGGAAGTGCATGTATTTTTTTCTTAATTTTCTAAACCAAGTGCACGGTCACCATTGGATTTTAATAGTATGGATGCGAGAGGAATAATCAGAATCAGAATCAGGATTTTTATTATGTTTATGTTTATTTTTAAAATAATAGGGCTGGTTGCATATTCGTAGAGGTAGGCCCAGAATTACAGTAAAATTAGCATTTGCCCTACGGATATACGTAGACGTATATTATAAGTACATATCGATTATGTATTTATGAATATGATAAAAAATACCACTGTCGGTGATAGTATTTAATTGTTAATTGTATCTGCTGGATGTCGAAGTGACAATGGTACATTGTGATACATACGTCTGTTTTTCAATATACGAGAATAGCGTATTTTGAACAAACAAATGTAAATACAGAATCGCATATCCACATCAATATCAACTGAGAACGTAAAAAAAACAATTGCGTCGAAGATTAGAGAAAAAAAGAAATCAGACCATAGCACGTGTTCCACGGAACATGTGCATTGAGCACTACTTTTTAAATTTCAAAAGGACGAATCGGAAGTTCAATTTTTAAATGAATCCCAAACTTGAATTTCGAGCACATGCCGCCGCCGCCGCGTACCGCCTTCTTACAACCAACCAACTTTATAAGAACTCTCAACCCCCTCACGTTTACTACAAAAACAGTCCACAATAAAGTGAATCATAAAGCAAGTCTTCATAGCATTTATGAATGGATTCGTAGTAGAATAAAGAGGAATTTAAAAAAGTTGATTTCCGTGCTCGACGCCATCCAAGGTTGTATGAAAGGCGATATATTGTGAAGGATGTGCTAAAGGGATGTGACCCATACTTATTTTGAATAAGTAGGAACCTAAGTACTTACAAGATGATATCTACCAATGCAAAAGAAGTCGACCCATTTTTGAATTCTCAAGTAGCACTCACTGAAATACAGGAACAATAGTGAAACATCGAAGCATTTAGCTAGCCTCATTTCACTAGCTATTAATACGAGTATGGTATGTGGGGCTATACAACTCATGTGGGAAAAGCACTAGCTTAAGAATCAAATGACAATCCTATGAGATTCTCGCCATTAAATCAGTGACATGGCCTTTTTCAAAACAGTTTCGTGCAGCTCAGGGTATGATTCGTAATTTAATAAATGTAATGTAATCCTAAGCGTAATCTACAATTTCCTACACAGTTTTTGAATACCGTCACCCGCATATTCGTCGAGAGCGGCGACCGACAGTGCCATGTGTTTTAATTTTTTACCAAAAATAAGAGATTTTTCGAAAATCCATTAAAAAGAGAGACTAATAAATCATATCGCATCTGCTGCAGCCGCTGGCGTTATCTGTGCAGTTATTTAAAAAACTGCCTTTTGTCCTACAGCAATGCTATTTTCGGGCGACATTTTGGCCATTTTTCAATTATTTTCATATGATTGATTTGTCTGCTGCATGCGACGCGACTAGATTGAATTCCGCTTTGTCAGTCGCTTTTGTTTGTTTGTATCTCCATGCAATGGGATCTGCAACGCTGAACACTCAAACCAAATTAGGTTTGAGATAGTTATTAGTGGAACTAGGTAAATAGTAGTAGTAGTAGAATTAAAATACTGTCTGCGTAATATCTTTGGAAATTAGTGCCGTTGCTACACCATTTATATTAACGACAATGTGATGTTACTTACTTACTTTATACTTTATTGGACAGAAAACATAATACAGACACTTAATATTAGAAAAAACATGTACAAAGGCGAGCTTATCTCTAATAAGAGATCTCTTCCAGCAAACCTAGGATCGAGAGGATAATTTAATAAAAGGTAGACCTACATAAGTGCACAACCATAAATATTAAAATAATAAACTACTTACTAATAAATACATAAATACAGATAAAAACAAAATATAAATAGATACTAAGGTATATTAAGGTAGAGAAAGATAGTGTTCCTTCAAGCGTTTTTTAAAAATGTTGAGTGAAGGACTGTCCCTGATAGCACTGGGAAGTTTGTTCCAAAGTCCAATAGCACGGAGACGGAACCCATGTTTTATTGTCTTCTATAACGAAACTTGTGTAGTGTTGCCAACCCTTGAGGCATTTATTTATTTGAATTTTGCATTGTTATTGCCTATATTTTCATGTGTATGTACCTATGTACTTGTTCTTATTGATACGTGTTGTGGTTCAAAATTAAACGTTTTCAAGTTCAAATGTAAAACCACGTAACTAGGTTGATGACATAGACATAGACATCATTTATTGATAATATTCATTACATGTGATGATGTTCCATTCTAGATGATGTTCCATCCTATTTCCGAACACATCCAATTTAGTTTATGACACAGATACAATTTATTTACCTGCTCTACAAAAATTACATATTTTGCTAAATTGCGTCGATTATGTATCAACAAGATCGATTTCCGGTTCCCTTAAAACACAGACCTCAAATGACTATTCATGCTTTCCGTCAATGTAACCATTTTGCTCGATTTGTATTCTCAATTCTTATCTAACACGTTATTTATAAGCAAAGGCGTTATTTTCTAGTTTTAGTAATTACTTTACTGATTGTCGTCATAGTCTGGTCCTTGGCTGTCATGGCCCTTGAGGCCAATTCTCGGACTATCGAAAACATCTCCGTAAATAGTCGAGAGAGACGGTCGAGTATAGTCACACAAATATTCCGTATCTCAACCGATATCCCGACCGATATCTCGAGAATGGAGATGATCTCGATAGTCCGAGAATCGGTCACCTGGCAGTCATTCTGTCCCTAACACAAGACTGTGATACAACAAGATGGCTTGATATCGCTCTGTGTAGCCAAGCTAATGCGCTCTGGGCGTCAGGAGCTCATGGTACAAATAGTTACTTATCCCTTGACGACTTCATCAGTAGTGCAACAAAACAGTTGTAGAAACACCATCAGGTCCGGAGAGAATTGTTATAATTTGTAATTTCATCAGTGAGATCGTAACTTGTTCTTCTCGGTGGCTAGGTGGCCGCGTAATAAAGGTAGTGCGGGAATTCGTATTACGCTGACCAGAGTTGTTCTTAAACCCCGTTGTCGAAAAAGAGGAGTGGTGTTTGAAGTTTCTGTTTCTGTTTCTGGCACTCACGGGTGGCACTCCAGCACTCAAACGGGTGGGCGGATTTTGATAAGGTTTTGTGTAAATGGTAAGGCTTCCCTCCAATGCTAGCTATGTTTTGTAAGACATGGTTCACTGATGAACCAAGAAAAAAGAACAAGATATCAGCTTATTAATTAAGGAAACGTGTCAGCTAAACCGAACAAGGACAATACCTATTTCGTGCTATAAAATGTTTTGATGAAAATAATTAGTATGATCACGTGTCATGCTGAGGACGCAAATAATACATTATGAGAAAAGTGTGAAAAGTTGATTATTGCACACGAGGCGGTATTATACGATAAGATAGCCAAGGGTGAAATAAATCAATGCATACAAGTATCATACGACGTTTTTCAACACACTTGCGAGGAACAAAATAGACGTAGCAAGACTTATAATGATATTCTAACTTTTACTATAAATATTGCAAGAAAATGGAATGTTTTTTTAAAAGGCACTGGAAACACTGCTAAACAGCCTATAAAAATAAGGCTTTGAATATGCAAATTATGGGTAATATAAAGCGAAAAAATTATATATTTTTATGAAATAATGTTAAAAATATGTTTGTTTCATCATAATATTAAACTAATGCCTAAATATTCACATAAATATGCATTGTTTGTAGGCATAAAAAATAACGTACCAGATATAAAAAATAAATAAAAGTAAAAAGCACTAGTGCGCAATATGAGCTATTGTGGCCCTAAATGTGTGGGCCCCTTCGACGACCCACACTTATTGCGGCGAGGGTGGCTGGTCCGGACGTGGATAAATAACACGCAGAGTTTCAGTAGGCAGGTTGCAGCTTCCTTGGCTCGGCGGTAGGGAGAGAGTGGACAGTGCTCCCGGCTTCCCGCTAGCTGCTTCTAGTTGTTTCCTCTCTGGCGGACTGTATTGGACTGAGTTGTTAACTCTCCGCCGGACTGAAGTGGACTGAGTTGTTAACTCTCCGCCGGACTGAAGTGGACTGAGTTGTTAACTCTCCGCCGGACTGAAGTGGACTGTGTTGTTAACTCTCCGCCGGACTGAAGTGGACTGAGTTGTTAACTCTCCGCCGGACTGAAGTGGACTGTGTTGTTAACTCTCCGCCGGACAGAAGTGGACTGTGTCGCCGCTTGCTGTGCGCCCGTATTTATACTCGCGGGCGCACACTGTGCCAGGTGATCTTCGAGAACACACTCGAAGATCACCTGGCGCACACTGTGCGTGGCTGTGGCGGCGAGGAAATAGCAGCGAGCGGGATGGAACGCTTTTCTCTATCTGTCTCTCTCTCTCTCTCTCTACTTGACCGCGCCAAGAAAACACACAAACAAGTGAATCTTTATTACGAAATATTTACAGGGCTATTTACAAGACTTAAACCATAGCAAAGACATAGTAGACGACTTAAAATATTACAAACACAATATTAAACTAACAAATATTACACTATGTCGCGAACATCTTCTCCCGCCGCAGTCTCCTTGAGCTGTAATTCTTGCGGTTCGCGGTTCACAGGCAGGATGATCAGCTTCTTCGTGGGACGTCGCAGGATTCCACGCGCCGTCCTGACGTCTACAGCGCGTATCTCTCCGTCTGGTCCTGGGAAGACAGCTACGACTTGTCCCCTCGGCCAAACGTTGCGAGGCAGTGTCCCGTCGACGATGAGGACTAAGTCTCCGATCTTTATGGCGCCTCTTGCGTGGGGCTCCCGCCGGTGCTGCAGCTCCGGCAGGTACTCGCGTACCCATCTGGCCCAGAAGACGTCGGCGAGTCGCTGGCTAGCGATCCAAGTCTTGTGGCTGATGTCGTCTCCTTCGACGAAAGCGCCTGGCAGCGGCACTCTGGACGGCCCTCCCATGAGGAAGTGATTCGGCGTGAGTGGCTCGTCGTCCTCCGGTGACATGGAGATATGGGTCAGCGGGCGGCTGTTAATAGTGTGTTCCGCCTCTTTGGTGCGCAGCAGAGTGATGAACTGAAGAACTCTGGCAGTGGATCTCATCAGTCGTAACCAGCTGGAGAACCGTGCGACATCTGGGAGAGCTTTGGCAAAGCGTGGTGGCGTGGTTGCCACGTTCACGCGCTCTTCCCCGGTTTCCAACTTGTCGGCGAACTCTTGCTGCGGCCAATCTTCTTCCGGCTGACGTAGGAAGTCGGGTCCGGCAAACCATCTGTGGTTTGAGTCGAAGTCATGCGGCATCATTCTTGTGGCGTCATCCGCCACGTTGAGTTTGGTGGGGACCCACCGCCATTCATTGGTTCTGGTGGTCTCGGCGATCTCTGCGACCCGATGTGCGACGAACGGCTTGTAGCTGCGCGGACCTGTGCGCAGCCACGTCAGCACAGTGCTTGAGTCTGACCAGAAGACCCGGCGTGTGGGCTTGAAGTCATGCTCTTCAACGGCTGTCTGAGCTAGGCGGCAGCCCAGTACAGCCGCTTGAAGCTCCAGGCGTGGGATGGAGACTGTCTTCAGTGGAGCGACGCGTCCCTTGGCGATGATCAATGAGACTTGCGGCAGCCCCTCTTCATCTGTAGTTCTCCAGTAGACGGCAGCGGCGTAGGCGGTTGAGCTGGCGTCGACGAAGATGTGCATCTCGGCTGCTCGTTCCCGTGCCAAGTATGGGTGGCAGCGCGGGATTGACAGCTGTCCCATTCTCTTAATGTTGTTGGCCCATATGTTCCAGGCCTCAGCTTCGCTCGGTTGCAGCTTGTCGTCCCATCCCGTTCCTGAGCGCCAAGTGTCTTGCAGGATTCTCTTGGCTTGTACGGTGACCGGCGTTGCTAGGCCCAGGGGATCATATATCGACATGACTACCCTGAGCGCCTCCCTCTTCGTCGGTGTTCTCTCGCCCATGATGATGGCTGCTGGGACCTTCGTCAGATTGGTGTTGAAGCCAAGCGTGTCGGCTTTGGTGTCCCAGATCATCCCGAGGATCTTCTCCGGCGCAAGTTCGACGACGTTCTTGATTGACTCCGGTTCCAATTCAAGTCTGACTCGCGCTGAGTTGGACGCCCATTTATGTAGATGAAAGCTTCCCTCTTTGTGGATGTTAGCTACTTCTGTGGAGATCTCGAGCGCCTCTTCTTCTGTGTTAAAGCTTGCCAGGTAGTCGTCCATGTAGTGGTTGCGTAGTATCGCATCGACGGCCTTTGGATATTCTTCAGCGTGGCGTTCGGCGTTCGCATTCTTCACAAAGATCGCCGTGCATGGTGACGACTTCGCACCGAAGATGACACTCTTCATTCGGTATTCTGTTGGCGGGCCCTCGCGTCGGCTTCCTCTCCACAGGAAGCGCTGCATGTCTCTGTCTTCTTCTCGTATGTAGATCCGTAGGAACATGTCCTTGATGTCCCCGGTGACGGCTATTGGTCGCTGGCGGAACCGCATCAGGATCCCAGGGAGTGATTGGAGTAAGTCCGGTCCCGACAGCAGTAGGTCATTGAGGCTGACCCCTCTGGACTTGGCGGCGGCGTCGTGAACGATGCGCAGCTTCTCTGGCTTCTGTGGGTTGATGACTGCGAAATGCGGAAGGTACCAAGTCTTCGTTGATTTGGTAGTCGGCGCTTCTTCCGCGAAGTCGCTGCTCAGGAACGCTGCCATCTGTGTCTCATATCGCATCTTGAGATTCTTGTCCTTGTCGAGTTTCTTCTCGATCATGAGGAGTCGGCGATAGGCGGCGTCGTAACTGTCAGGTGGAGTGAAATCGTCGTGTCTCCACAGCAAACCGGACTCGTAGCGGCCATCCGGAGTGCGTCGCGTTGTCTTCTTCAGGATACTCAGCGCTCGGCTCTCGTCCGGGGTGACTGAGTTGCGTGGCTGCACCCCCAAGGACTCCAGGGCGAAGTGTTCTTTCATAAGAGCCTCCATTGACTCTTCTTCTGGAGCGCTGACGACGACATGGTTGACACGATGTACTAGCGCTTGCCGAGGAACGTGCTCGTGCAAGACCCAACCCAGCTCAGTCAGTGACGCGACAGGCTGGTTGCGGGCTCCGAAGCGTGTCACCATGGAGAACAACAAGTGGAAGTTGTCCTGCCCCAGAAGTATCGTTGGCTGCCCCTTGTCGTAGACGAGTTGGTCTTCGAGATCCCTCAGATGTTTGCATTCTGCAATGAGTTGTCGTGACACCGTCTGTGATGAGATATGAAGATCTTCCATTGTTCTCGCTGAAATGTCGAAGCTTCGCTCTTGATTTCTTCCTTTGATGCTGAAGTTGACGCGTCGAGATTGTGGATTGTCAATCTTCACTCCGGCGACACCCTCAATGTGAAATGGCTCTGCTTGTCCGGTGGCACCGATGCTCTCAGCTGTGGCGGCGTTGATTATCGTGCAGGTCGATCCATCATCCATCAAAGCGTATGTATCCACGCTTCCATTTGGCCCGCTGACTTGTACTGGGATGATCTTCAATGCAGCTGACATTGATGTTTGTGTCGACGCGACGAAGGTGGTTGGTATCTCTTCGCAATGGTGCAGTTGGGCTTCTTGCTCTTCTTGATGCAGCAGTCTGTGATGGCGGTATGTGCATCCATTGATGTTGCACTGGGTAGTTTTGCAGACGTGCCGTATGTTCCTGGTGCACAGGCAGCGGAAGCACAGTCTATGCTTCTTGGCGAGTTCCCACCGCTCTGATACCGTGGCCTTCTTCATAACATCGCAGTCTGCCGGCTTGTGATCGGCTTCGCACAGGCGGCATTGCGGCGTGCGTTTCTTCAACGGCGGCGTGTCATCAGCAACGTAGGTGCGGACGACTTTCTTGGCGGGTGGCTCCCGCCGGTCTTCAGGTGTGATGTTCTCCGCTGGGGCGAAAGTACCACATCTTTCTGCCGTAGCGGACAGGAAGTGTGACAGCTTCAATAGGTCCGGCTGCTCCTCTGGTTGCTCAGCATCGTAGTCGTAGTACTTGTATCGCAGCGCTGCCGGAAGCTTCTCGACTATGCCGCGCACTACTTCTGCGTTGTAAAGATAGTGCGGCTTGCCCAACGCTTGTATGGTGCTGACTGTGTTGAGGACCTTTGACGCGTAGATGCAGATGTCTCTTGGGTTCTCTTGAAGCTTCGGCAGGGCCCGTAGTTTATTGAGTTCTACGGCCACAAGTGCGTCTGGGCGGCCGAATCTAGTCTGCAGCATCTTCATAACGGCAGCGGGTGTTGTTGATCCGATGAAGAGACATTGAACAGCTTCCTTGGCTGCTCCTCGAAGGCAGCGGCGTAGACGTGACAGGTTCTCTTGTTCTGTTAGGCGGCTTGCTGTCTCTTCGTAGGCTGCTTTAAATGGCAGCCAATCATTTGACGCTCCATTGAAAGGCGGCAGCTCCAGTGCGCGTGGGTGCACTGCTGTTCTTGAAGCCAATGTGATAGCGGCTGCAAGTTCGCTGAGTTCAGTGCGAACGCGCGACGGTGGCGCTGCAGGCGGCAGCGGTTGGAACTGTTGCGGCGTCGGTAGCAGTGGTTCTTGTGACAGAGGCGGTGGCAGTTGCAGTTGCTGCGGCGGCTGTGGCAGTTGCTGCGGTGGCGGTGCTTCTTGTCTCTCGGCGTAAACCACGGCTTGGGCGTGTGGCGGAGGTGCGTCGAGACACGGCAGTGGTCTCTTAGGCCTGACGCACTCTTCAGCAGACGGCAGGAAGGGGTTGTCTTCAAGGGCAAGTACCGACTTCCTGACCCACTCGGTTGTTTGCTGGTCTCTGATGGTGTCGACTTCTTCTTGAGATGACTCGTCCTCGGATGACGCTGTCTCTAGCATTGCGACGCGAGTTCGGGCTAACTCCACCTCTTTCTGCAGTAATTCTTCCCGCGCTCGCATTAAATCTCGATGACGCTTACTCGCGGCTTTGGAGCGAGCGGCAGTAGAGCGAGCGACGGAACGGCGGCTTGCAGTGTATTCGGCGGCAGAGGTGGCGGCAGCGGCGGCGGCGACTGCGGTAGCGGCGACGGCGATGGCGGCGGCGGCAGGTTCGCGGGAAGACGTAAGGGGCGGTGGGGCGGCTGCCACGACTTCGATCCTTGACGATGTCTGCGGCAGTGTAGACTCCGTCGTTGTCGTAGTGCCCGTCGTTCCTGTGGTCTCCGTGGCGGATGAACCCGTAGTGCCATCGGACGTGGTCGCAGTCTCGCCCGTATCCGTAGGCGATGTGGACGAGTCTCCCTTCTGGCTGCGTGTAACAACCATTTTTATCCAGATCCGGCTCGAAGGACCAGAAAATGTGGGCCCCTTCGACGACCCACACTTATTGCGGCGAGGGTGGCTGGTCCGGACGTGGATAAATAACACGCAGAGTTTCAGTAGGCAGGTTGCAGCTTCCTTGGCTCGGCGGTAGGGAGAGAGTGGACAGTGCTCCCGGCTTCCCGCTAGCTGCTTCTAGTTGTTTCCTCTCTGGCGGACTGTATTGGACTGAGTTGTTAACTCTCCGCCGGACTGAAGTGGACTGAGTTGTTAACTCTCCGCCGGACTGAAGTGGACTGAGTTGTTAACTCTCCGCCGGACTGAAGTGGACTGTGTTGTTAACTCTCCGCCGGACTGAAGTGGACTGAGTTGTTAACTCTCCGCCGGACTGAAGTGGACTGTGTTGTTAACTCTCCGCCGGACAGAAGTGGACTGTGTCGCCGCTTGCTGTGCGCCCGTATTTATACTCGCGGGCGCACACTGTGCCAGGTGATCTTCGAGAACACACTCGAAGATCACCTGGCGCACACTGTGCGTGGCTGTGGCGGCGAGGAAATAGCAGCGAGCGGGATGGAACGCTTTTCTCTATCTGTCTCTTTCTCTCTCTCTCTACTTGACCGCGCCAAGAAAACACACAAACAAGTGAATCTTTATTACGAAATATTTACAGGGCTATTTACAAGACTTAAACCATAGCAAAGACATAGTAGACGACTTAAAATATTACAAACACAATATTAAACTAACAAATATTACACTATGTCGCGAACAAAATGCCTTGCTACAAAGAGCCACTTTACGAGTAGGTGTGTTGAAAAAGTCTATACTCATTTCCCCAGGCAAGATGATGACGATATTTGTATATCGATAAACCATATCGACAACTGCATCATCCCAGCACTACCGCCACGCACGGGCTAGCAAATCCCGGTGATTTCTCTTGCAGTCGACAACTAAATGAGCGCGTCTCATCGATAATGACGGTCGATATTAAATCTGCCACATTGTCAACTCGCGCGCATTCCGCACAAACACTTAACTGTGTGAATGTTGGCGTGGTTTTGCTACGATATTTCTAGTTGTTTGTATTTGGATCGCAGATTAATTTGTATTAGTTTCAGTTATTTTATTTGTTAAGTTCGACGTTCGACGATGTACTGTTTTTTTAGGTTCTGTGGCAGCGATTTTGAGAGAGCTAGGAATCTAGTTAGCCTCTCATTGTGGCCGATTCTCTAGGTTACTCTAACTAAAATTAGTTGACAATATTAAATCCGACAGCTCTTATGCGGTCGCCATAGATTCCATTTTCAAACTTACTTTTGAATTATTTTAATGTACTGATGAACTAATTCAAAAGTGAGTTCGAAAATGAAATCTATGGCAACCGCGTAAGAGCGTCGGAGCTAATATTGTCAAGTAATTTTAGTGAGTGTGCCCTAGAGAATTGGCCCCGGTTATATATTACCAATCACTTGATTGTATATTGCCGTCTAGAATAATGTCCTACCTAATTGTTTACCTCTGAACAAGCGTATGTACGCTTGTTCAGAGGTAAACAATTAGGTAGGTTCCTCTTTGGCATACCATTTCGTTTACCCTCTATCTCTATAAGTCTAGCAAGTCTATCTCTAGCAATTTACATTCATTACTGTTGTTATTATATTCTTAAGCATACAAAACTCCGGTTTACTTTGACCAGGGTAAGTAACAAAAAAAAACCTCACTCGAGGCAGGTTTATACCACTTTTCAATAACTTTTTCACATAATTTCAGGCTTTACAGTTCAAAGAAGCGATCATAAAATACTCCTTCGCTAGTAGAACAAAGTTTTAGTGCCATAAAGTGCTAAATAGCGACATTGTGCGACGATCGCAAGCTACCATATGCAAGATGTAGTAGAAATGCGTAGATTGTGTAAGAGAGGTTTTAAAAAAATATTTCATAACTTTCCTTGAAGGCGTATTGGGTTAATATGATCTTATTTCACATGATAGCGTCACGTCGTATCCCATACGGGGTGGAAGAGGTACAAAATATGGTAGTAATTAAATATGGTTTTGGTGTATCTTAATTTGCTCTATTACATATAATACCTAGCCTTCAGCCGAATGGAAAAGTGAAAATTGTATTGGAGAAATGAAATAAAATGAAACAAATAGGAAGAAATAAATGATTGAGAAGAAACAAACTGAGAACAGGATCCGGTCGAGAACAAAAATCGTCTCTTTGCTGTCTCCAACCACTTCTCGTATGCTATCTCTTCGTAGATTTCCATGCTGATTAAGTACTTAAAGGGCGCTTAAAGTAACCTGCGCAAAACACTGCCACACGTTCCATCCCTTTTGAGTGCCACTCTCATGTCTTCTGTGTCCTTGTTACACCCTGTACATGTGTAAAGCCTTAACAGATTCGCCAAAGACAACTTTATCTCGGTTTCCCACGATTGTCTGCCGCCGTGTGATGTAGTATGAGGAATTTTGCCAGCCTGCGATGGTCTCAACCTGTTGCTTAGCCATTTGTAAGGAAAAAAGGCCTTTGATTTGCGGTCAAAGTTACAGAGTAGTGACAGATGTTGTAAAAATTTGCCTGGATAGATAAACCAGAGTAGAGATTTTATTGCAATTTTTTCCCATCACTTAAGTTACTCCTTCATCGTTGACGACGTCGTTGAAGTGACGTTCAAAGTCTTTGTCGGTAGCATGCCTAATATTCAACAGAAAGCGATGAAAAGAGTTAGTAGGTATCCAAATGCCTCAAGGGGTGCCTCAGAAAAAGGTGGACGAACAGTTTTTTGACCCGAAACATGATTCCTGGCATCCATACGCTTGGAAAACTTCTACATCCATCACGTTTGGATAGAGAATTTAGCTTGGTGTGCGTAGCACTTGTAGATTAGAGATAAGCTCGCCTTTTCCCTTTTTTTTCTATGTTAAGCTATTTTTACTGTCTTGTGAGTACAATAAAGAAATTACAAATCCTTACAAATACCAAAAACGTGTTTTGAAGCCGCGCCACGGACAGCTAACTAGGTGTCCTATCCTAACTAAGGTGCTAAATGCTAAATACAAAATTATACGCCGCCTCTCGACCGAGTCCATACAAATCTCCCTCAAATGTCCTTTGAAGCAAGGAGCAAGTCTATGACAAACTCAGCCAATAATGCCGGAATGAGAAGCAATAGAATAGATAGAACGATGAACTTCGCTAGCCGGGGACTTCCTACGTTTTATTATATCAGTGGCGTGGCTGCCGCTCCATAACTGCTAACATTTCAGGAGAGATAGCATTGTGTGGACAGGCTTTGGTAATAACCAAAGAATAGAATACTAACTACAGAAACAATTCGTGATTTTCATGAAATATGACTAATCGGATGGATCACCCTTTCAAACAAAGAAAGAATTTTTGAAATAGCTTCATAAATTATTCCAGATTCAGTGAAAATGAAATTTATTTCACACACAAGAACAAGAAAATAACAATAACTTATAGGAATATTTGGGTAGGAACTCTTGCAATAGCTCATAAACATCCTTACATAGCAAGAATAATAGGTACTTGTGTACTTTATGAACAAATAAAAACAACCGAATTGAAAAACAAAGAAGAAGAAGTAGAAGTCGAAGAAGGTCTGGTCTTGTCTGTTCAGTTCTGGTCTTTTTGACTAGTTTATTTTTATAACTAATATATGCATTTAATTTTGTAGAGTGAAGTAAACATAAAAAAAATGCCATAGAGTTCATCAACATACGCCCGTTGTCTAACAATTTGAGTAGATAATAGCAGTTATGTTGATGATCATGATCTTGAATATAACCCTTGGGTTATATCAGGACCTAAAAGGAAAATACAGAATAATGTTTTTTTGTCTGAGGGACCATACGCATAACTTAGACAGATAAGGTTTTCAAAAGTCCATTTTCCGAAGTCCTATCCACACCCACCTAGTCCAGATCATCACAATATCGTCGTGAACCCTAACTTCGCCCGTTGCCTGCAGCCCGTAAATCTACCAGCTCACTCATTGTTCGAGCCCGCACGACTTTAGCCGAAGTTCACCGAATGCCCGAATGTGATGTATGGGACGATTGAATTTGCATTTGCAGAGCTCTGTGTGATATAGACGAGAGTAAAGTTTTGTGATGAAAGTAGTAATAGATAGTGTAGGATAGACTGGATAGCGCAGCGATAGGTAGTCCCCTGCCTGTTACACAAATAAAGAGAAATCTGCTGTATATTTTGCCACTCCGTAAGGGAATGAGGGGTACATTATGTTTGTACATACGTTTAACATAACTCAAAGTCAAAGTCAAAGTCATTTTTTTTATTGTCCATAAAATCATACAGATTGCTTAGTCAACTTTAATATGATATTAATATTTTTGTATACTACCGCCCGTTCGGAAGTTGTGGGCTTAGCTTAACTTTTACATAAAGGCACGTACATTGCTTCTGGGCCCGCACTGGGATACCCTGTGTCGTAGAAACCAGAAACAGCGATGCAAGAAACTTGTAAACATCCCATTACCAAGGGGGTTTCTTTCTTCCTCCCCAGCCGGGATTCGTACCCGAAACCTCTCGCTTGGGAAGCACAACACCGACCGCACAACCACCGAGGTCGTCCAATAAATGTACGTACAGTTGGGGGGAGGATATTACTATGAATGTCTAGCTGGATAGCTTGTATTGTATTTGAATTGTATTGAATCGTATTGAATTGTTTGAATTGTATTGTATTGAATTGTATCGAAATGTATTGAATTATATTTAATTGTATTGAATTATCTAATGGAATGCATAATTAATCATGGAATATTGTATTTGTCTAGCGCATTGGACTAACTAGTCTGCTAAACAATTTAATTTGAATAATAAATAAATAAATAAATAAATAGATGAGTGCTCAAGAGACTTTTGGCCGAACACCAGATGCTGCTTCTCAAGAAGTGCAATGGGCTCTATTCACGAGGCAACCTGGCTTGCAATCTGTCGCTGCAACTCATAGAAGGCAGGTTGCCTTGCAGCCGCTAGAGAAGGACAGAACAGGAAGATAGACAGAGAGATAAATACAAGTTGCAGCAACAAATCGCGTGACTTGCATCGTGAGTAGAGTCCATAATGCTCACATCCCAGAGAGACAGTGGCTGCATGTCTTGAGTTTCCGTCAAGCTTTGAGTTGTCAGTTGTCGATCCAGTTTTATAAAGAAGTGGACGGTAAAGTCATAAAGGTCATTAATCCTGGTCCATTAATTCTGGTATACTATATATGTACGTATTTGTGTGTAGTTTATATTATTATTATTTTTTATAGGTATATATATTTTTTTTACTTAATTATTCGATGTTGTACACTTGGATCTACCTATTGTTGATTTATTTATCCTTTCCATCCTGGGTTTGCTGGAAGAAATCTCTCGATAGAGATGAGCTCGCCTTTGTACATGTCATTTCCATTTTTAATTGTCATAATGTATTGATTTGTGTGCAATAAAGTATAAAGTAAGTAAAGGTAAAGGAAAAAGTGAGGGACAGAGCCATACGCCCTATTGTAAAAGTGTGTGGAGCATGAAGCGTCATTTTTTTGGGGACTGGGGCGGTTATTTTGGATTGGATTGAAATTCGGTTCTCGTTGCAAAGTAGTTGAGATATAACTTTTTTATCACACCTGCTCTGAAAATACATACTAATTATACCAATTAGAGGGAAGAAACGCCTTTATCCCGCCCTTCAAATCCTTTCATCCCAAGGTATGGAAGTTTGTATGAAAATCCTTCCGACCCAAGGGTGGGAAGTATGTATGAAATTCCATTACATACCCGGTTTTTTTTATTTTTATTTGTCAGCAGTCATACTGCAAAGAGACTTCAACTGTCTACTAATTAAATTTCAAGTAAATTGTTACTGGCCACATACAGTTTTTTTTTACCAGTTACCAACCTCCTTGGTGCATACAGAAAATTAAAAACGAAATTATTTTTGTATATAAAACGCGCGGAATCACGGAAGAAGTGGCTGCATGACCTTATGATCTTAGCCTACTCCAGAAACGGGCGAATAAAAAAAGGAAAAGCCCGCGCATTTCTATGCATTTATGTCTATAATTTTCCTCGTAGGTGTAATAAAAAGCACTATACATACCTCAGGATAAAGTACAGTTCCATACCTCAAATGGTTTGCGCCCCTCGCAAGCTCGTGGCGCAAATGCCATAATCTCGGTATGGAACTGTCACTTTCTTCCCTCTGAAGTAATGTACTATTTAAAGGTTTCCTAATAAAAAGAGGTAGCCGAAATAATCAATTTTGATTATTTCAATGCAGCAATGCATTTTCAATATACATACTTCTGGCTAGCTTCTGGCTGCCTACGTAATTGCCGTTAGAAATTGGACAATAAAGAGCCCTATGCCAGCCAACTGGAAATAAACTTCATACACCTCGCAAAATAAGTTGAAAAACACACCGGCAAAATAAAATTTAACAAACCAAAACAACAAATCTGGCAACAGGTGGCGAATGGTGTACTGAAGGGGTTCGTGAGCGGAGGGGCGGCGGGTTCCATGCAGGACAGACGGACGGACAGATGTTTCGGTATAGTTTTATGTGTTTCGCCAAGTTATTATAGGTATTGATGATAAGATTACAGGTGGGGAAGTATTTCGAAAAAACATAGGTTTATTTAAGACTTTAGGTCATAATCATAGTATTAGCACTAGAAATAGAAATAAGATTGCTATGCCCGCGTTCAGACTCAGTAAGGTTGCTCACTCTTTTATGGGAGTATGTGTTAGTTTTTATAATAAAATACCTAATGAAGCAACGGACCTACCAGAAAGGAGGTTCAAAAACTATGTCAAAAACGGCCTATTGAAGAAGTCTTATTACAGTGTAAAAGAATATTTAGATGACAAAACTGCATGGTCTTTACCATCTCAGCGCACAGAAATCCAAAGAGGGGCGATGGACTGAGTCAGTACGTCTCTCCTCGGTGTATTTCCTTAGACTTAAGTAGAAATACATAACATTGTATTTTTAAGGCTCTGATATTTTAAAAAGAGGTACGGGGGAGGTTTCTTGCCCTTCTTTGCTCCATCCCTAAGCCCACAACTTCCGAAAGGGCGGTAGTATACAAAAATATTAATATTATATTGACGTTGACTAAGTAATATGTATGATTTTATGGTCAATAAAAATTTTGAATTGAATTGAATTTTCAGCCATCAGCCTTAATCCTTGGGATGAATTAATAATAACATGATTGGATACTTTGATAATAATATCTAAACCGGATTTATCTGGATTTTTACAATAATAGTTAGGTAGGTAACACTAACCTATTGAGTTTGAGTTACGATTTTATCTCACACACGGAAGAGACCTCTTTATAGAGATAAGCTCGCCTTTGTACATGTTTTCTCCCATTATTTATTTATTTAAGTGTCTGTAATATGTTTTCTGTGCAATAAAGTTAAGTAAGTAAAGAAACTTAGCCCATAGAAACATGGAGCTACTAAAAATGAACGGATCAATGACGCGTTTAGGTCAGTTTAGAATATTTTGAGAACTTTTTTGAGTCCGCAAGAGTTAAGACGATCGTGTACTCGCAAGCTTCCATACAAACAGCGTTAACGTTTTCCACCCCCTAATATCTAATATTTCAAAAAAATCAAAACGAACGAGCATAGTTTTCCATAGTATCTCAAACATGTAAAAAAATTGTGAAAATCGGACAAGGTTTAGGGGGTGGAAAACGTTAACGCTTTTTGTATGGAAGCTCGCGAGTACACGATCCTCTTAAGCCTCATACCTATGCGAGAGCTGTGATTGGTCAGCCGCTGCGAAACTGTCTGGCGGCCCGTCATCGTACATAGGTTGCGTATGCGAACGTTTGTTTTATACAACAAACGTTTGGCGAGCCGCAGTCCCCCGCAGGCGCAGTCAATTGGATATTATAGTCTCTGGAATAGGCATGATGCTATTTATAAATATAAAAGACCAACTAGTTGGCCAGTCAAGAATAAGATCATCTTTCGACCAACCACTGACTAAATTGACACACAAATTAGAACCCAACCCGTCGATCAACCGATCTGCAGACTCGAACAAACAAAGCCTGTTAACCCGCAAGTCACCACCAATGACCTACACGAGTCATTGCTTGCGCGGGCGCAGACTCCAGAACCTATAATTACCGACACACGAGTGACAGATTAATGTGGCAAAAACATTCGCTTATTAAAACCGCTGATCTAATCTACAGGTCCGGGGTTCTGATGCAAAACTTGTTACCCTAATATAAAAATTGGTTGCCTGTAAAGTCGGTATACGGGCGAAAGTTTTACGTGACAACGACTTTGAGTGGTAAAATAATTTTAATGTGAATATTCATTCGTATAGTAGGAAGAAGGATGAAATAATAGTAACAATTTAAAGCATTTATTTATACAAAGAATTATATTTAAAACATTAATTTATACAAAGAATCTCCTTTCACTTTTTATGTCAATCGCCTTTCACTTTTTATGTCTGTCTCTCTCGCTCTTAGGCGGGCTAACCATGCCCGAGTGGAAGGGACGCGTGCCTCTCACTCGCTCTCATTGTGAGCGCATAACGTGAGCGGAGCGTAACGCAGTTTCTTGAAGTGTCACCCGGCAAACCAATTTATAAGACGTTGTCACGTCAAAAGATAACATTTTCCCATGCGGGGTAGCAGAGGCACAATTGTGCTCAATTTTAGCAAGACTTATAAAAACACGTATCAATGCTTCATTATGCAGCAGCTAAGGAGATATGAAGATTCAGTTCCGACGAATTTCCTAACTTAAAATTTTGCTATACTCTGACTTTACTTGTCAAGGTGTAAACGCTGCAACAGTACACAAGAATAAATGTTTGTTTTATGTTTTTTTCCTGTTGGGGAATGCCAACCCGTATGGAGATACGTGATTAAGGTTCTGTCACTAAATTCAGTCCTTCACGTTCGTCTTAAGTAGTAACCACATCATAATTTCATTGACGTGCCCTAAGAGGTAGGAAAGACCGCGGGACCCCGGTCTATAAAGATGCAAGCATGCACGAGCCAGTTATACCGCGTGGTATATGGTGTAGATTTCAAAGAATTCAGGTTAATTAAATTTAATTTGATTTTAGAAGCGTAATTAATAGTTTAACTCAATAGCTGCGGCGGTTAGTTAGCCCCCTATCACGCAAATCATAGTATTGAATTTCTGGGTAAACGGGGGCATAACTGTGCCTCTGCCATCACGTACGGGAAAAGGTGTGACGTTGTTATGCCTTGATTGATCACACATGCCGAGTAAACCGGATGAGACAGTGCTCACGGCCGAGCAACCCATAGTACTCAATACTCAGACATTTATTGCACTCCATAGGTTTACAAAGATGGTAAAATATGGACCCTGGCAAGGGCGTGGCAATGTAGTGTCCTCTAGGAGGACACTTGAAAATTACATTATGACTTACTTCTAAATTAAATTTATATAATACTGAAGAATTTAAATATTTATTTAGGTACACATTACTTTTATATTTGTATATGAACATATTTATTTCTCTATAATCTTCAGTCATCATCATTTTTATACATTATATTATCTGTTTCAGTATATATTTAGTTATGTATTAAATGTCTTGTAAGTTTATTTTCTAGTGGAGTTTTTATTAATTTGGTATATAGGTAGGTAGAGTAGTATTAGTATTTAGGTAGGTATAGTAAATATATCTTCTAAAAATTCATTTAAAGTGTAGTTTTTGATATTAATAATTGTTTTAAAAGGTTTATAAATTTATTGTTGTTTGTTTCTGTTTTAATATATTCGGGTGTTTTATAGTAAACACACCGAGTACTCGGCCGAGAGCACTGTCTCGCCAGTTTACTCGGCATGTGTGATGATGATCAAGGCATTAGTATTGTTGTCTAGATGACGTTTGAGTTTTGTATTGATATCAGTTTTGTCAAATGACCATCTTTGAAGCTTTAGCTGAAAAATACATGTTAACATCCCTCCCTTTCTCTAAGTCGAGTTGCTAGTTTTGCCGATATACAAGTCAGGTTTTATTAGATTTTTTTTCTAGTTATTCCTTGCTTTATCCGTATAAAGATAAATCCCTACACTTTAAAATAGTTTATTTTTTGTTGTTGCTGTACTTCGTATAGGTACGAGTGGTATATGTAATGTGATGCCAAGGTTTTACTCTATCGTTGAAATCAAAACGAACAAATCTTTGTGCCAGAGCTGTTTCTAGTATTTAAGTTCGTGTTTGTGCAAAAAATGCAGATTTATTAACTGTCTTTTTGTTTCGGTGACGTAAATTTATCTGATGGCAAACAGCTGAATGGGTGGATCCTTTAAGATTTATTATCATTATCAGACAACTTCGCCGTATTTCGTTTTCCTAAAGTTCCCGTCGAGGAAATGTCCTTTTCGAATTGAGACGTAAAATCTAATTTTGTTAAATTGTATGGATGTGTTGTGTGTCCTGTCGACGACCGCAGATTTAAAGCTTTCTCTGAATATTTTTTCGCTTTTTTGGCTGTTTCTTTAGACAAGACAAAGGCTAATGTTTCCTTTGCATTTTCATTTTCACTGAAAGTTTTAAAAAGTGTAGTTTTGCCCATATGTTATCCGACAATGGACGGGTGGTCTGCCTATCGGTCTATGCGCGTTCCTTGGCCACTGTTTCGTCTTCGCCTTGGTTCATCTGCTGTCTTCCCTCCTAGCCAAGTGTCACGCCCATTTCCACTCTAATATTAATAATTCCTTTTGGATAGAATATAGCATGTAAAGACAATTCTTCATAGAAATCTTCATACGTCATTTGACTGCATTCTCTGTTTATTTGTCCATATCCCCGGATTGTAACTCGCCATGTTTGTAAACACCGAATGCCTGCCGTCTGGCGGTGACTGACGTCACGATCGTCGTGTGACGTCACGTTCCTCGTACTTCAGTTGCGTTGTTATGATAGTGGCGCGTGCGCCATTATCGGCTTTGGAAGGGGGTAGACAGGATCGAGCTATGCCGGCCACATTCAATCCATGCTCCTTAGGCTGTGTCCAAATATATTCGTATGTTCGTTCTGTACCTCTGTTTCGTATCAGCGTCGGAGATGTTCGGACACGTTCGGTGTTACGTTCGGTGTTACGTTCGGTGTTACGATGGTTACAGCGTACACTTCGATTCATCGCGAGATTTGCGAGTTGTTTGTTTCGCGCGTATCGCCCCGGTCAAAGGCGATATGATACGGGGCGTCGTGACGGGAACGTCCAGAGTTTTTTGATCGTTTGGAACGGAAAGAGAATATATCTGGACCCAGCTTTATAACTTTCATTCTTGTTACGAATTCCATTCTTTCATTCTCGTACGCCCATCTGGCAAATGGTCTGCCGACTGATGTTTGACAAAGTATCCCTGCTTTAGTAAAAAACTATTCTACTAATCCAAAGTCAAATGTACCGAAGTCTATGGCTGAAACGCCAACGCAAGCGACAATGCGCACGCGCTGAAAAATGACACATCGGTATGCGCACACGCATGTTGTCATTGTTTCAGTATTTCGAAGTACCGAGTACCAATCACCGCATCATCTTATTGTTATCTCGGTGAAGCAATGTTCATATTCGGAGAATCATGAGAGATGATGTTGATGATGTCGTCTTACAAGACGGAAGTATTCGGTCATAATGTCTGCTTTAAGCCCGTAATAATACAGGGTTACTTTTGGACCCCTAGCCAAAAATTACTATTATTTTAGGGACATCGTTCTGAGCAACTTTCACTAAGGTTTATAAGGTTTATTTATCTGACAGCCACAGCGTTTACAAGAAACAGATTTGATCAGAGCAACATTATTTTTCACTTCTCCATACAAATCAGCTGACCCACTCAGGCCAAAATGTACAAAAGTTACCCTGTATACCGCATTCAGCTCTGTGAGTCATCTCAACTGAAAATGATAGCTGAGACAACTTCACACACAGACACAACACAAACAAATAAATATACTCAAACTACCTTATTAATATTAAGGGTCAGAGATACGGACCTTAACTTTAATGGGCAATATTTATTAAAATGTATTAAGTATTTACAAACGATATTAAAACATTTCTTCACCGAAACTTTGTTATGCACAGCTGCAAATGTTTGCTTTTCATACCGAAACACTGATATGTCAGTAAAATGGCGAATCATGCGCATACGCATATTGAGCTGTTGAGCTCGATTGATTTGTAATTTGTTGATGGAATGATGGTGTCATGATCAAATTGATGGTACAATCACAGAGAGAAACTACGAGTTAGAAATCGAAAATATTTATTTTGTTTATTGCAAAACACAAAGGACGGACCACGAAGTGATTCTTTTTTTCCTTTTAAGGCACGGAACCCTATAAGAATATTTCCCAACGTTCGTTTATTCCCTGAGACTTCCTATATTAGAGATGTTTCCAAAGCGGAATAAACAAAAAGAAGACTATTTCCACTAAATCGACTTAATCCGTGACAGACACCAACAAAAACTCTCTTTCATACAACAAAGACTACAAACAACTTTTGTCATCGACTGTACCTCCACAATGTGCTCCAAATTTAATTCGAGTATTTATCATTATCTCAAAACTGATAAAAAGATGAAACCCAACGATAGTGTCGTAGGGCCTTTATTCCAGAAACTAACTTTTGTGTGCCCGCACCTTTAGTTGGATGTTTTGACAGCCAGCTGTGTGTGTTGATGGCTTTATTTTGTTAAAAATAAAAGCCGATGGATTTATTAGTTAATGCCTTTTGTTGCTTGATAGGGCGCTTTGTCTAGCGTATAGGATTATTGTGGCATGAATTCAGAGGTCCGTGGTCTAGCGTTTGCACGCTCACTTCTCACTCAAGAGATGCGCGATTGAATCCGGCGCTGACCATGTATGAGACAAGTATACATATTTAGCATAAGATATCTAATGTGCGTTATACGAAAGTTCGATGATGGAAATTAGGTTTGCTGGAAGAGATCTCTTATTAGAGATAAGCTCGCCTTTGTACATGTTTTTTTCTAATATTAAGTGTCTGTATTATGTTTTCTGTGCAATAAAGTATAAAGTAAAGTAAAGTAAGTAAATTATGAGGACACCATCAACCTATTTTTTATGTAAAAGTCATATTATAAAACTCCCTCCATCATCCCGCACTGAGCCAGCTTGGTGGAGTATGGCTCAATATTCGTTTACGGGCAAAGGCCTGAACCCCTCGGTGGGATCGTTAATGGCCTACATTTATTTTTAGTTAAATAGAAACCTATTCACCATAATTCAAAAAAATATAAAACAGGTCTTGGTACGTTACATGTTTGTGGTGTGGCCGTTTCTGGTTCCCAAGTCACAGGGTATCCTAGGACCTAGGATACACTAGTGTGGGGCCCAGGGAGCACTTATCCAGTGGGGAGCGCATAGGATACATTTTCCTTTGAAACACAACTCGCCAATTTACGGGCGGCGGGGGACGAGGTAAGAGAGCTGTGATTGGTCAGCCGCTGCGAAACTGTCTGGCGGCCCGTTATCGTAAAAAGGTTGCGTATGCGAACGTTTGTTGAATACAACAAACTTTTGGCGAGCCGCATTCCCCCGCCGCAGGCGCAGTCAATTGGATATACAGGTTGACATTAAATTAGCTGACCAAATGTCACCCTGTATAGTCTCTGATGGGGCCAGAGGCAATGTATGTGCCTGTATGTAAATGTTTATGATTTATCACCGTGGTCCCGTCGCTCGTTGTCACTGGGCGGTCATTTTGCTAGCGTTAAAAACAACTACCTTACCTATACCCAGGTTTAAAACAAGCGAAATATTTTGCCTGCAAGTTACTATCGTACTAATAGGCATACTATTTATGAAGACTAATGGGCGAAAATATCGTGTATTCTCTGCCACACGGTATACGTACGGTAGTTTTGTGGAAGTTATTGCACATTGTTTCGAGTTTCATTTGTTTACAGGTATTCAGGGAGGAATAACAAAGTTGGAGTTACATAACCAGAGACTATATATCTAATTGACTGCGCCTGCGGGGGAATGCGGCTCGCCAAACGTTTGTTGTATTCAACAAACGTTCGCATACGCAAACTATGTACGATGACGGGCCGCCAGACAGTTTCGCAGCGGCTGACCAATCACAGCTCTCTTACCTCGTCCCCCGCTGCCCGTAAATTGGTGAGTTGTGTTTCAAATGAAAATGTATTTATGCGCTCTCCACTGGATAAGTGCTCCCTGTACATAACACAGCGTGACGCCATTTTCCATATAGAGTGGCAGAGGTACAACGGTGCCCACTTTTAGACATTTATTAAATACTCCATTTTTGCGTGATAGGCTTGCTAGCTGGCTAGGGGCATAACCTTAGGCATAACCAATGGAAAGATTATTTTTTTATCTAATTACTACGACTCATCAATAGCTTCAACCGCCTTGTCCAGTTCCCGTGCGGGTGTAATTTGAACCCGTATGAACATTAAAACGCGAACGTCAAATAAGTTATTCCTTCCAAAGACTGGAAATACATTTTTTCATTCACTCAAACAGGCTAATTTCGGTGTCTCAAGACACGCTGCCCGCTGTTCCCATCCCATAAGGCATGGCATGGCTTATAGTTAGTGAGTGTAGCGTCTAGAACGGATGCTAGGAAGGAAGACAGGAACGTTGCTTGTCGGCTTTAGTAGTAGGACGTAATTAATATCAATAAATAAATCCATGAAGTTTCAGTAATCCCTTTCCCCCTGATGTATGGCTCATTGGCTCTGATGAAAAACCTTGTAAGAATTCTGAAGTAAAACTGTTTGCAGTTTTGTAATGCGATCCGCTAAAACGGATCCACAGTCACTAAACATTGGGCCATAGGAATAAAATAGCCTTTACTTTTCATATTCGAAGGAAGATGATCATTCATTTTACAGATCAGCAAACGTCAAAAACTAAGCTAAAGTAGGTTCACTTCGCACAAAAGTCAAGTTTAGGTGCAAAAAGATATTTTGTCTATGCTACTGCATATGCTCGCATGCGAAATTGAAATTTATTCTATGACAAGAGCGTTCATATTCCATTAGACACCGCTGACACGATGCCGATCACGCAGGGTTGCGAATCGCACTCAGTTGTTTTCGGCGTCATTGTTTTCACGCGGCTAGCGCGCGCACCGAGAGCCGAGCGACAACCATGTGACAAAGACCGACTGGCGCGTATAGCCGGCCGTACATACCTACCTACGCAGCGAATTGAAACCCCCCTGGTATTACCTTCCAAATACTGGACAAATCTACATTTCTTTCATTCATTCAAACAGGCTAAGTTCGGTGTCTCAAGACATGCCCGCTGTTCCCATAAAGCACGTAGTTAGTGAGTGCAGAGGCTAGAACGGATGCTAGGAAGACAGGAAGTCGACGCTTAAGATACTAACAGCTGGCTTAGGAGGCCAGTGGCCAAAAGAAGTGGTATTCGAAATGAGATAATATATGGTAAAAAGGCGGCAGTAATGTGTAATGTTGCCATCATTTTTGTTCAGTATTAAACATTCACGCTGCATTTGCGTCAGCAAATTAATGTGTGGCCAAAATTTAGGGACACCTTCGGAAGATACTTATGATGTAAATTTCTAGTTAGTAAGCTACCATCTAAAATGTCAGTTGATTCATCAATAGTTTTTACAAAAAAATACCTCAAGACAGGTATTATACGACAAGAATAACAACATGAAAGATGAATACAACTGTCCAAAACACTCGTAAGTCCGTCGGTCACGCATGAAGCCCCATGCACGCTCACTGGAGCCTCCAAACACATTGAAACTTCTTCGGTGCCTTACTACTGCCATTACCTCCTTAGCTCCTTACAGCTATATTACTAAACCTGAGTTGAATGAAACTGATATCCTTAGCATCAGAAACAAATGACTACTTACCCTATGAGATTCTCGCCCTTGAATTCGTAAGGTGACAACCTTACATGTCAAAATTGTTTCGTGCATCTCAGGGTAACTTACTTACTTTATACTTTATTTGCATAATACAATGGAAAATGGATAATAAGTGCTTAGTGTTGTACAAAGGCGCTTATCTTTATAAAGAGATTTCTTTCTGCAAACCTGGGTTGGACCTGATATACAGGGCCTGTAGTTCTATTCTATATTCTCCATCACTGAAATTCTAGAATTTCTGTCGCAAACCCTGTCAAATACTTATAAGTATTGAAGGATATTTGCTTACAATACTTCGAATTGATGTTTGGTGAATCAGAACGCGATCATATCTGTCACTGGTATCAGGAGCTCTCATTTAAGGGACAGACTTTGTACTGTACAGTGCCACCAACTTAGCTGTTCAGTTGATAGCGGTCGCTAGTGCCATAGTAGGTAGTCTTCATAATAGCGGACATAGTATAGTTTAGGGATGGGAAAGCGATTTAAATTTTGTGCGTGTGGACACAGTACTCCATAGCTGCGGCGATGGGCAAGCCCCCGTCATGCAAAATTGATTATTGAAGAACTGGCTAAAAGTGTGCTACCCTGTATGGGAAAAGTCGTGACGCTAAGTTATTATTTGCCATTCCGGTCAATATTAAGACTGTGTTATCTCCGGATATGACGTCAGTTACAGCAGGTAATTTTTAATAACCGTGCAATTAGTACCCCGTCTTTCCTGACCTTTTCTCTCTGTAGTTTCGTGTTTGATATTTGAGTTTTCATTCACCTTTCGTATAGGTACGTATTATTAATAATTTCACTATTTTTACCGTTATGTTTCAATTTACATAGTTGCGTCGATGGGCTAGTCCTCTGTCATGCAAAATTGAATATTAAATGACTAAACTTGGGTACAATTATGTTTTCTGCCACCCCGTATGGGAAAAGCGGTGTTGCTAGGATTTTCATATAATCGGGGCAGGAGTTGGTGATATACAAGGTGTAAATGAATTAACGCAAAATGAGAAACTATCTTTGTTAGGGACATCATTCTGAGCAACTTTCATTATGAAACCGATTTGATCAGAACAACTTTATTGTTCACTTCCCAGTACATTTTGGCCTAAGTGGGTCAGCTGATTTTTATAGAGAAGTGAAAAATAAGAAGTGAAAGTTGCTCAGAATGATGTCCCTACAAACAAACTGAACAAAGCAGTTTCTCTTTTTGCGTTAATTCATTTACACCTTGTATGTACTTAGGTAGCTATTATTTAGGCTGGATTTTACCAAAAGTTATATGAGAATAACTATCCCAGGGTTAACTTGTATGACAATGACAGTTCAAAATGAGGTGATCTGATCTGGTGTCTATGAAAAAGTAGAAGATACTCTCGAGTAAAAATTACTCTTTCGTTGGTAAAATCCAGCCTTAGTAAGATATCTGTACAGGGGCTCGATTCTAGCCCACGCGAACTGAAAGCGTAGACGCAAATTGTCTACGACATGTCATTCGAAAATTACAATTTACGTCTACACTTTTAATTCGCATAGGTGATAATTGGGCCCCTTGCCCATTTTACATGAGAGCTAGCCCATCGCATCTAGAAATTCCGATTAAGAAATTACAGCTAATTCATCCACAAAACGAGACACCAAACATCACGTACGACAAAGAACAGTTATTACAACTGGTCACCTCGGGTCAACCTTTACCCCATCACTGGGGCGGGTGTGTGCGGGGCGCGCGGGGGGTAACCTTGCCCCGCGCAGCTGCCCCTCATCACCTGCTGGCCGCCATATTGCCTCAACTATACGCGCGGCGCATGCGCGAAACGGGCATAGAGTAGGATGTGATGATGATACTTTTTTTCTCGTCTTAATTTTTGTTTTGTTTTTGGGAGGTTTGAGAATCGCTGTGCTATTTTGGGAAAATGTAATTTAGTATTTCTTTTATGTAACTTTTATAGCTTTTATAGGCATACGGCATAGATGACGCTTGTAAAAATATACTTCTGGTTGTGATTTTATGAGAGATAATTGTTGACATAATGTTTTACAGATCAAATTATAACTGATTAAATGTGCAAATGTGCTAAAAAAATATTATGTTCAGTTCATTTTATTTTAGGTGTACCTATTTTACTTACACTAACGCTGTGCAGCATTTTTCGTTCCTAATAAAGTCTTGGCCTACTAAAATGATAGATTATTATTACCGATGCTAAATGATGTAGAGAAAAATAGATGCAAAGAAAAATTGCTGGTCATTATCACAACCTAAGTAGTTTTAATTTTAATAAAGACTGGCCATCAATTTAATTTTGATATATCGAATAAGTTATTCGATACAAACAGGTTCACTGCACTTGCCGGAAGAGCGACAAACAATTTGAATTTTTTGTTCGAATTGGTTCGATCGCGTTCGATTTTTGAAATTCAATCGGCCGGCCGGCCGGCCGGTGCATTTCGGAAGTTTCGGTTTTGCGAGGGGTGCGATTCGCAAAGCGGAAACGATTTATTGATTGCCTGTTGTTACTGTACTGCATTGTAAACGCTTTGATTTCTTTTAAACTGTGTCATATTCTTATTACTTACATATCATGATTTATCGATACCATGATCGATAGACTCTTACTCAAATTATTGTCAAATGGCTCTATATTAACTAAGGTAATTGATAATTTCCAAGAATCTTACAAAAAACTGCACTAGAGAGATAGAATATAGGGAGATAAAGTATCGGATTGAAATCAAAACGAGGCATATAAATAAAATTGAGACACTCAAAAAAAACTTAAATTAAAAACGGAAATGCGACTGGCCATCAAAAAATCTAACGTTCCTAATTTAAAAAGTCAGAGAACGCACACCTTGCGACAAAAACGCGGCTAAATGCAAAAGGCAGGTGGTGTTCCCAGGACTGGGTAATCTTTGGAGGCAATCGGGCCGTTTCACTGGCTGCCTCCTGCTTAAGCAGATTTGGTAGGATATTATGGGATATTTGCACGCCATAACCCTCTTTGGATGAGGAGTGACGGGCATATGTGTGGAATTATGCGGAGTGTGACTAAATATTAATCATATGCTTAGGGTTTGGTACTGTCTTAATTCCTTCTTTAGTCAAAACGGTTTGACAGCAACCTAATGGCCGAATGCAGACTATTGCTCACATAAAGTGTCGCTTGAATGTGAAACTAGCGGGCGCTGTGTTTTCCCGAGAAACAATGTCGTAAATATTATTCAGAGTCGGTTGTGTTTGTGTTGTGCATCATGGAATAAGCATTTCAGAAGAACAAATTAAATCAATGTAATACTTTAGTCAAAACTTACTAATCTACTACTATGAATAGATGTAGTAGATTATCTACTACATCTATTCAGCTACATCAATTTAAGCTAAGTTCGTACACTGTGTGCAACGCAGGAAGCTATGCTAATTTAGCATCGCAGATCGGCCCAGCTAATATCATTGCAGACTGTACGTTGATTTTGTTGTGTACGTACTAAACATTTACTAATAACTTTATTTAATTAAAAACTGGCTAACTCTTTGAATATGCCAAGGGAATTATATTTATAATTGCTTAACATAAATTTTATTTTTTTCCAGCTGTTATATCCTCTACTAGTAGTAGTTTTAATATCCAGAATGCCTCACATAATTTACATTCTTCCATTCAAACTTAGTATTATCAATAGCGCAGTTATCTATCCATTTGTACTATAAGGTCAATAGCAAATGATAATTTTAATATAATACCATTCGGAACGATTTCAAATTTCGAATTATAGAACAGAACATTGAACTAATTACCTACTAAACTTATTAATAAAAAGTTTTCAAATTACAACTTTTTGCAATCGGTGAAGAATAGAAAGAACTTCAAGTTGTTTGTTTAGTTCATTAAGGAGCTATATTTCACTAACTAGAGACGGATAAACGCTTTCTGAGGAGTGAAAGATCGGCTTTAATTAAATAGTTAGTTTTAATGTTTTTAGGTTTAATTTAATCTAATCTATTTTCCAGGTCTTTTATTCCCAAGATAATGTTGAATTAAAAACCGGTAGACGGTCTGTATTTTAAAAAACTTAATCGCGGGATCATCCCTATTAGTGCCCGAAATTAACAACGTTCAAACTTTACGGACCAGAAACTTTGAAGGGCTATAAGAAGTCTTCAACCCTTTCTGGACGAAAAAATACTTTTTTTTAAAGCGTTTAAAAAGTGGCAGCTGATCGCTGCAGATGGCAACAGATTAATGATTTGGCTACTGTGTCCCAGAGAAGATATTTTTACAAAGTTTTTTTTTCTCTAAAGATTGTGACTGGCTGGTAGCTTCCAAAGGAGGTAATAGAAAAGAAGGCCGTTTGCGTTACAGTCACGTATGCGTTGACGGAATAATAAGAAAAAGTTGCATTATAAGACAAATTGAGTTAGGCTTTGTGAAGAAACGAACTGGCACTCAGAATAACAATGATATGACCTATAAATAAATTCTAGAGAGGCATCTGTAGGTGGGAGCTGTTTCATCACATGGTTTATGCATAAATGTTTAAATACCACTTACTTCGTCATCACTTATAAATAAGAACATAAAATAAATTACATATTTTCCTACGATCTCAGTCACAACTGTCAGTCACTCATACTTTAGGTTGCTTACAATCTTTTAAATACCTACCTAGGTACTTATTTCGACTATAGACTAGTCTATGTAAAATATGAAACTGAAATATCTAGGCCGGCTTGCATACTAAGATATTTCGTTATTCGTAATTGCTTTATTTTACTCACATGACAAATAACTTATAATAGAAAAAAAACTTCTATTATGGCGAGCTTATATCTATTCCCTCATTCTTTCCTAATCCTCTTCCTCACACACCCACACTTACACTACACTACACATATCTCATTACCCATTTCATAAACTACTTTTTAGATGGTGTTTAATAAGTGTTTAATAAAATAATGGAAGAGCCCTGCCTCCTGAAATACAGGTGATAAACCTATTTTAGGAGACTGGGATCCACACAACTATGTGCCTAACTTTTTATCTGAATAAATTATGAATTATGAATTATTTTCAAGATTTCTTCCAGCTAACCTTATTGGTAGCTGACGGAGATGATAAAGACGATGATTCCATTTCTTATTAAACATCAGCAAAGATGAGTACACATTAGATGAGTACGCTACGATCAAATGTGAAATACTAAGATAGTTTATCAACCATACGTCGAACCACCCAATCGTACAATTCAGGGCCTATGTTGTAGGTAATAAGAGCTAAGATGAACACTTAAGTTTGGTCGTTTGTACCGCGAAATGGCACCTGTATGGTATAATATAACGGGACGCGTGAGTAATTAATGAGCTCTTGTATGAGAGAAGGAACCAGGGTACAGTTGAGGAGGCCTAGTGTGGGGCTAAATGCTAAATGTTTAAAACACCTCTATTTTTCACATTCTTTTTTCCTTTTTTTTAAATTCATTTACATAAACTTATAAATTATTTTACAAATTAACCTACTTTATCTAATACATAAAATAGATTAATTTCGAACGACAAACTAAGATAAACTAAGGATGATGATATTGATGATTGATGACCTTACGTCATCAATCATCAATATCATCATCCTAACATAACATTCACAACGTACCGCCATAATGGGTGGCAGAAGCACAATTGTTGCCATGTCATCATCATCGTATCAAACTAAATTCGTTACCTTACTTACTGTCTTTCTCTCTTACTTACTTACTCTCTATCTTTCCTCTCTCATTCTCTCTCTCTCTCTCTCTTTCTATCTCTCTTTCTCTCTCTCTATGTTAACTTCCTCTATCTGTGAATGTCCTACACTACACAGATACTCTCCATTACATTACTTATAAAAAAAAATTGTCAGTTGCTGCAGATCCATCAGAGATCTATTTTACCCAAAACAGCAAAAAAAAACTCAAAATGATATTTAAATAACTTATTTGAGCTCTATTATTATTAGACACGGGACAAGAGGTACTATTATGTTGATCCCGTGCCATTTTTAATGCGTAATTAATTGATCCCTCTAGCATGAACCGTCCAAGGTGAGAGCAGTCCTGTGCGCACGCGCCACCTTGTCATCTGACGTTTAAACTACTTTCTGCGCAAACATATCTCTGGGGGGTTGGCAGGCTGGGCGCGTGAAAACGCTTAGGTACATTTTAAAAAAATGCTATAACTATATAAAAATGCTTGCTTTCATCTACCTACCTACGGAATGGAAAATCCGTGCCACCGCCACCCATTTAGGGAAATGAGGTGATGATATGATATGCCAGATAAAACCACGATAAAACATGATTTCATTGTCACATAGGGCTTAGATTAGGTTAGGTTAGGTAAGTTAGGTTAAACAGGGTGAATTTATTCCTATTCATTGAAGCTTTACTATCCCGATAAATTGAAACCAGCTAGATAGCGGAAAACAAAAAAGTATACAGAAAAGTATAATTTCCGCACTCCCTCCACGATAGAATTCTCAGTGGGTACCTCTAGATGACCTAGATGACCATGGTGCTATGCTACAGAACTAGATAAAATCCTTACCGGAGCATAGAAGTTTTAAGTAAATTAATTTCCATGTATGCCGGTAAAACAGCAAACCCTGGCAACACTGCCCAACTGATGCTGTATTGATAACCTGACTACGCGCCACCTGGCTTTTGCTGCTCGTCAACTTAATTGATATGCATTTTAGGGTCGGGTACCAAAATGTTGCTAACAGGACCCAGATACTGTTACTAAGCACGCCGTCAATTCTCTACACCTGTCCAGAGTAGAGACCGGCGAATACAATTCTAATTTGGGATGGCAAGGGCACGGATTTGCCATCAGTTTGACCGGAGTAAGTATATGTATGGCGTATATGTTATGTATATGTACGGCAGTGTGTGATAGTTTCATAATTTCTTTATTGCACACAAAAAAAAGTTAACAAAACACGGTAGGTAATATAAAGTGTACAATGGCAAGCTTATCTCTAGAAAGAGATAGTTGATTGCTATCCAAGAGTGATTATTTATATTAGGCGAATTTTACCAACGAAAGAGTAACTTTACTCGAGAGTATCTTGTACTTTTTCATAGACACCAGATCAGATCACCTCATTTTGAACTGTCATTTGTCATACAAGTTATCCCCGGGATAGTTATTCTCCGTATAATTTTTTGTTGGTAAAATCCAGCCTTAGTATCCTTATTCGTGTTAGCTTGCGTGATTCTGTCTATCCAAGTTTGGAAGAGTACGTTTCTAAACATATAACTTCATGATATCTTATCCTAATATCTTCCAGAATTTTGTGGGTGCGGACCTAGGGACCACGCTCGCTCTGTGCTTTAACTTAACTTGACTCTACCCACCCAATACCGTCTTATTAAGAACTCTCACCAGAGTATATTTATAGATGGACTTGTGCCATAGTAAATGCCTCGATTAATTCGACACCTGCCAAGTCGTGTTATTGACGAAAAAACAACCTGTGGTTTTGCATCGCCAATAAAACATCTTTTGACAGTAAGCGTCTACGCACTCCGAATAAGTGCATAATATGACAAGGTCTTTACAGTTACAATGTAGGCTTTTAGGGCTTACATTTCGAGGCTATTTTGATACATGTCGTAATGCGACTGAGTCGATTATTATATTCAATAAAATTTCCTACGTAGGCATATTAAGTTCGGTCTTTTTTGACATGCGGGTTGGTAAAAGGTCAAATGCGCCCTGCGCGGGTGCAGGGTCAAGCCCAAGGTTAAGTCAAGTCCAAGGTAAAAACAATCTTAAAGTCATGCCATCTAATACGGGGTGGCATACAGAGGCACAGTTGACGAATAGCCATAGTAATTCAGCTCTCCGGTTTACATATCAAGAGGTTAGCCTATTGCCGCCAGCTATGGAGATATGATGATTTATTTCCTCACGCTGTTTATAATATTCAATACCGGAGATTAAATGCGAGGGTGAAAACTCGACCACGGACGCTCCAGCACAGGACACAAAAACAATATCACCAAAATCTTTATTTTGTGACACGCCCTCTCATCTATGCCCCTATACCTCAATGCCCTTTGTTTACCCACATTATTCATCAAAACGATACTGATAAGAGATCGGATCATTCTAGATGGCGACACTTGAGCTCCTGGGTGGTCTGACACGTGCGCTAGCGCATAGGAACAAGAGGCTCTTTATATCACTTCCGGGATTGCTATGATACGGTTTTTGTGTTTAATCAATAAAATTTGTCTTTTGGGGGGGCGCAAAAGTGCAAGAGCCCTGTATTTGTATAACTACCAGCTACTTGATGACTTACCAATACTAAAATAATAACCTAAAAATGTATACTGTTGACGTTGTCTTACGTCTTATCGCCCGTCCATAATGTATAATTGTGTAAGAAGGTCTAATTTTTGTTACATTTATAGATCAACAAGGAAGTCTACAAGACAGATGTTCAATCAAAACATTTCTAACCTCAAGCACCTTTTGTTCACAAATCACGCTTTTGCACTACTTTTTTTTTGTCAAGGTGCAATATGGCGGGCAACTTGTGCCCGCATACCATTTTTTCCAGCCAGCACGTGCTATTTTTTTATAAGGCTTCCGTGTATCGGTGCTTTACATCTGTCGCAAGCTGTGGTTTTTGGCTTTACCCGGCGAAATTCAAAAGGCCGTTTCTGCAACACGTTTGCTCTAATTTCACTGGATTTCGACATTGGTCGCTTGTTGTTATTTGCAACATGATCCTGGCTGGTTGTACCTGCTTAGTAGTTGCATCTGGTGCCACAGTTTCTTGAATTTTAAAAATAGTTCAAGGAAGACTTTGAAATGAGAAATGTGTTGTTTGGAAGATTATGACTTTTGCAGCTGTCATAAGACAAAATTCATTACGCTCTGATGACTTCCTTCCGAATTTCGCAGTCATTAGGCATATACATAGTTACCCAGCCAAAGGTTTACGTACAATGTGTTTACGCGAACAGTTTTATATAGGGGTTACATATTCAACTAAGTATATTTGATTGAATGAGACGTGTTAGTTCCATCAAAGAATGACTGACATATTTCAAGAGCCAAACACAAATCCCAACCATCATCATAACCAATACCAATAACGGTTAAAATCCATTCTTTGACAGATTTATCTTCTTTCAAAATGCATCTAGCCACCGTCTACAATAGTTCCTAAACATCTCGGTATCGATCGATACAAGGGCTCTCAGGTCAACAATCGATTCATAAGACATTACTATCGATTGTTGTGGTCCCAATAGTGTGTATTGTGCAACCACAAGATATGATCGATTTCTGGAAAACTATTCGGTTCTTTGGCATATCGTCTTTCTTTTGAAGTTATTGGTGCTTCTGTAGATTATAAAAAAAAAACTTTTAAAGCTGATTGTGGTCTTCATGGGGTGCCATCTTCAACATTGAAACGAAATTAATAAAAACTCTATCCCTAGAGTATTTCGAACCTATCTATCCATCCATCGATGAAGTAATGTTTTCATAATTTCCTTACTTAGGTGGATACTCGTATTCGCAGGTATAATTAGGCATATACATAATAAATAATTTCCCCCCTTATATTATTACGTGTTTGGTAAAAAATTAAATTCTCAACTTTTTGTTCAATTTCCAACTTCTAAAGAGGATTGACTTATGTATATATTATTGCATACAAAATGCAGTGTCGCATTTACGTGCCCAATGGTAATCATAATAGCCATTATGCATCACATGTAAAGGACAGAAATATAGTCAAAAGCCAATTGAAATAATAGCAAAAACATCCTATAACTCTATACTTTATGTGTATCCTTTACATAACTGCATATAAAACAATCGTACGTTAAGTTAAAGCGTATTTTTTCAATCGCAATATTTATGCACAGACATATTTATACCTCGTCGTCTTCAACATTCCTCTTTGCAACAAACAACATTTTATTTATCATGCAAATAATTTTCAACCGTTAAATATCAAACCAAAGTAAATATACCATATCGAATGTAAGCAGTCTGTCTGTCCGTAATAGATATTTAATATAGTGCGCAGAATGCATCCATTGTCCCTTTATGTTTGGAGATGGTGCTTCAATAGGTTTTGTCCCTAATATATGAGTTTCAATAGAATTTCAAGCAGTTTTTGTCAGCGGGGTCTTGGAAAAATAATGCACTTACTTACATATTTCTTACGTTCAAGTTTGAAGAACGCTGCCGTTGCAGCTACATACTCTACGACTCGCAGAAGCACTATATAGTGTATGACTTTGACAGTGGGGCCAATTCTCTAGGGCACACTCACTAAAATTACTTGACAACATTAGCTCCGACGCTCTTAAGCGGTTGCCATAGATTCCATTTTCGAACCCACTTTTGAATTAGATCATCAGTACATTAAAATAATTCAAAAGTAAGTTCGAAATTGGAATCCATGGCGACCGCATAAGAACTGTCGGACTTAATATTGTCAAGTAATTTTAGTGAGTGTAACCTAGAGAATCGGCCACAGTGACTACCAAGACGTCAATTAATGTCTATTGCAAGGGGATGAGAACTTAATTTCCCTTTATACTTTATTGCACAAAATAACCCATTTTACAATAATTGAAAGTGGACAACACATGACAAAGGCGAGCTTATCTCTATTAAGAGATTTCTTCCAGCAACCCTGGGATGGACAGGAAATAATTTAACAACAGGTAGACCCATGTGCACAACCGATTTGTCCCCTAATTTTAATGTCATTTTTGTTTCCTTTTCGGCCAGGAGAATGTCAATCTCTTCACTGAAAGGGATCCACTGCACTGAATTTACTTGATTTTGTAGCTAAGGAGAAAGATTGCTAAAATGTAAGTATAGTTGAACCTAAAGAAGTTTACATAACATGTGAACGAAAAAGTACATAAAACAATTGAACCTAAAACAAGAAAGGCAGATTGGTAATTTCTTCGGACAGTCTAATGCTAATGGTTCATTCTAAAAAGAGTTTACCATAAAATGGGGTTGAATTTTGATTGAATCAATCAATCAATGTAGGAGTAGAGTATTCAGCTACTTAGAGAATTAGAAATATGTGGATACACGTTTTACATTTATCATTTTCAATGTTTCGAACCACCACTGACATTTCCGGGAGGTATACTGCGTACAAGGTTTTTCTTAATATACTTTTTGGAACCACAAACATGTGTGGGCAAAAGCAATCACATTTTCTTGTTATAGGTGTTGTAACAACTCCCGTTACGCCATGTTTTGACCGCCGAAGATAGAGTCAAGTCATAGACCAACAATGTAGACATCGCGTGATGTTCGACACTTCTTTACGGGGATTTGTCGAAAAGCTTTTTAGGATTATCGATTATTACGAAGTTATCGACCGATTCATAACTATATTAAGGCTGTATCGCTCTAACGTTACTTACTGTCGGCACGCGACAAACGATATTGGGGACACTAAAATGGACTTCAAAGATGAACTGTTATTTTACAGTCACATCTCCATGGATGCGGCGATGAGCTTGCCCTCAAAATAGCTGAAATTTGGCACAATTGTGCTTCTGCCATCTTGTTACACTAATTCTGGATTGCTTCATGTATAATTGTATACAGTATACTTAATTTTAGCAACGTCCGTGTAGATCGTAAACCCATCAGACCCTACGGGTCACCATAATAGGATTCGTTTTAAAAGATTTGACCATTTATATTTGTAACAAATTCTACCAAGATGTCGAATGATAAAAAGATTTTTTGACTTAATGAACAAGCAGAAACTCTGACAAGCTGAGAATGTCAGCTTAGGCCCCCGATTTCGTTCTAATTGGAGGGCCGATTTGTCCGCTCAATTTATTTACAGCCAGTAATTGACACTGTTAATTAACATTTTAACGGTTAATTTGTTTATTAATTTCTGTGACTGCGCGTCAAATAGGTTTTCAATATTATTATAATATCGTCCATTTCGTTCAGCAAATGTAACGAACAACTCTCAATGATACCTAGGGAGATACGTAAAAGTAATATATCTTATATTAATTCAATAAATAAACAAGATTGCTTACCTAGGAGTACAGGGAACAAATTGATGTCTTGACTTGAAACAGCGTTTAACTCTTTTGTTCTGCGAGAGTATGAGGTAGGCGAAGTGCTAAAAGTCAAACGAAATGGCTGTCAATCAAAGTATCCAAATGCTTTGTGATCAAGATGGTAGCGACCAGTGGCTCGATTCTCGCGCCTTCGATATACGGATATCGAGACCAATATTGACAGATTCTCATACGAAATCACTCGATATAGGTGTACATATCGTATATCGAATGCGCGAGAATCATGCTCCAGACGCTAAATATTAGGAAAATTCTTAAAATCTACGAAAAAGGGGGCGGTTATACTCTAGTTTAATGATAATTACGTTAATTGTTCAATCCTTAAATTGGTCTGAAATGTAATTAAATGTCTTCGAAACGGAAACGGGTAGATATCGTAGGGTAAATCATCGACCACATAAATCAGGGGATACAAAACATCTACACAAACAAGCCATAGATGTCATACAGAGTACAGACAATCAAATACTGTCAACAATAAAATAAATATACTTTTCACTTCTCATGCTCGTAAAGTTCGTCTTTATGTCGGGTATAGCCAGCATAAAATCAAATATGTTCTAGAGCATAAAGTAAAATCTTCGTCTAAATCTCAGACTCTGACAAAGGTGACATACACCTATGCTAAGTGCCACTGCCGGCGGCCAGAGCCGGCTGCGGAGGCACGTCCAAAAAAAAGTTTAATGGCGGGAAGTCCTTATTTTTTCTCGGTAATTTCAATTTGCAATTATTTCATAATATTTACTTTTTTTCTGCAATATTTCTGTTAAATTTCTTCACAATCGAAGTGAAAAGCAGAGTGTATAACTCGTACATAAAACCCATTTTACCCGCGACATGACTATCCACCCTCGCCTGCGGCTCGGGTGGATATATACGTCTCGGGTAAAATGGTGCGTTTTATGCCCTTGTTGTACAATCTACTATTGGCGTTACTATTTACCAGAAGAAGTTCCTGTACCATATACATACATTTTGGTCATTGGTTCTTAGGTCGAAGGGACTCGAATCATACTTCAACTCACAGTGAACCTCAAGTTGATTTGCTTTTGCGTACCCAGAAGACTTTTTCTTAGTTACCCTTACCTAACTCAGGTAAAGCCTTACACACACGTGATCTTCAATAGAACCTTAACGTTCCCACGATATTGTGCAAATAGATCGAAAAGGTTTTTTTTTTTTCAGGAAAAAAATCGCGGACACGTGTGCATCCGTAGCATGGGAATCAGCTGTTTTTGGTCGCTAAGATTTTGAAAGGTTTGGTAAAAGGTCATGGGAGGTTTTGTATGCACACGTGTATACCAAGTAAGAATTATATGCCTATTCATAAACTTTGGGATCTGAGACTGACAGACAGATTATTTATTTTATTATATACATACTCTAAAAATTTCGATCAAAATCCCTTTCAAATTGATGTTTAGAGGATTTTCACTTCTTACTTCAAATTGAGTCGTAAATGTATTTTTTAAAGGAATCGGGACAAAATACATAGCATACAGCTAATCAATCAAATGTCATAGAACTTGTAGTACATAGTCTGGTCATAAGTTTTGTCACATATGGAAAGTTAAATAAATGACACAATGAGTTACGCACTACAACCATTTATATATCAAATGAAAGGGTACAAACTACAGATTTAAACCACACTAAAATTATTCAAAATGTCCTCCTCTGGCTTCGATACAAGCCTTCAATCTGCTAGGCCAGTCATCAATCCAAGTACGCACGACATTCATGTCAATATCGGCGACTGCTTTAATCAGAGATGCTTTAAGTGACTCCAAATTGCGATGGGGTTTAGCGCAGACCTTCTTCTCTAAGTGCTGCCATATTTTATAATCCAAAGGATTCAAGTCTGGACTGGAGGAGGGCCAATCCTCGTGCCTGATAAAGACGATTCCATGGGTCTTGAGCCAGTTTTGGGTACTTTTCGCCTTATTGGCCGGTGCAGAATCCTGCTGGAAAACCCAGTGCCTATTTTTGAACATTGTTTGTGAAAGAGGTTCCACAATGTTTGTTAGGACTGTGTTTTGATATACGAGGGCACTGGTTTTCACTCCTTTTTCACAAAAAAACACCTCTGTTGGACCAAAATAGGAGACCCCAAGCCAAACCATGAATGCCGAAGGGTGATGGCCACGCTGAACACGTGGCACACGTTTGCTCGCTTCTTCACTAGACTGTGCATACACTTTATCATTATGTTTGTTGTAACTCTCCTCAACATTAAAAAATTTTTCGTCCGAAAAAAGTATTTCGCGGTATTTTTTACCTGCGTACCGTCTTAACAAAACCCGGCATCTTTCGAGTCTGATTTTCGTCAGCCGTGCGTTAAGAAGATGTGCTGTTCTTTTTCTGTAAGCACGCAGTCCTAGGTCTTCATTCAATACTCTTTTAACAGTGGTTCTGCTTAGTCCCATCTGCAGAGCCAACATTTTTTGCTTGCGGACAGGATTTCGTTGGATTCGCGCCTTCACTGCTTTGATGACCGCTGGAGTCCGAACAGTACGAGGTCGACCGCTTCTTTGTTTATCATTTAAACTTGAATCTTCCCTGAATCGTTTGATAGTACGATAAATGAATCTCAGTGGAATTTTCAAATTTTTCAGCAGTTTAAAAATCACTGTTGGTGCGTGGCCGCAACGATGCAATGCAATTATTGCGACTCTGTCTTCTTTGCGCGTCCACTCCATATTGGAAAATGAAGAATATTCCAGAAAACCTATATTTTTATTTACAATTTAAAATACAGGTTTTCTGGAATATTCTTCATTTTCCAATATGGAGTGGACGCGCAAAGAAGACAGAGTCGCAATAATTGCATTGCATCGTTGCGGCCACGCACCAACAGTGATTTTTAAACTGCTGAAAAATTTGAAAATTCCACTGAGATTCATTTATCGTACTATCAAACGATTCAGGGAAGATTCAAGTTTAGATGATAAACAAAGAAGCGGTCGACCTCGTACTGTTCGGACTCCAGTGGTCATTAAAGCAGTGAAGGCGCGAATCCAACGAAATCCTGTCCGCAAGCAAAAAATGTTGGCTCTGCAGATGGGACTAAGCAGAACCACTGTTAAAAGAGTATTGAATGAAGACCTAGGACTGCGTGCTTACAGAAAAAGAACAGCACATTTTCTTAACGCACGGCTGAAGAAAATCAGACTCGAAAGATGCCGGGTTTTGTTAAGGCGGTACGCAGGTAAAAAATACCGCGAAATACTTTTTTCGGACGAAAAATTTTTTAATGTTGAGGAGAGTTACAACAAACAAAATGATAAAGTGTATGCACAGTCTAGTGAAGAAGCGAGCAAACGTGTGCCACGTGTTCAGCGTGGCCATCACCCTTCGGCATTCATGGTTTGGCTTGGGGTCTCCTATTTGGGTCCAACAGAGGTGTTTTTTTGTGAAAAAGGAGTGAAAACCAGTGCCCTCGTATATCAAAACACAGTCCTAACAAACATTGTGGAACCTCTTTCACAGACAATGTTCAAAAATAGGCACTGGGTTTTCCAGCAGGATTCTGCACCGGCCCATAAGGCGAAAAGTACCCAAAACTGGCTCACGACCTATGGAATCGTCTTTATCAGGCACGAGGATTGGCCCTCCTCCAATCCAGACTTGAATCCTTTGAATTATAAAATATGGCAGCACTTAGAGGAGAAGGTCTGCGCTAAACCCCATCGCAATTTGGAGTCACTTAAAGCATCTCTGATTAAAGCAGTCGCCGATATTGACATGAATGTCGTGCGTACTTCGATTGATGACTGGCCTAGCAGATTGAAGGCTTGTATTGAAGCCAGAGGAGGACATTTTGAATAATTTTAGTGTGGTTTAAATCTGTATTTTGTACCCTTTCATTTGATATATAAATGGTTGTAGTGCGTAACTCATTGTGTCATTTATTTAACTTTCCATATGTGACAAAACTTATGACCAGACTATGTATGTATGTATGTAGTACCTACCTATACCTACCTAAAGGGCGCATTTCTAAAGCGGAACTTAGAATTTCATGTTCAGCTTACTTTTAGAGGAACAGAAAAAAGGCAAAAGCCAAGCCAAGCAAGACAAACTGAGGAAAATACTGTTGTATTTTTATAAAGATTATATCAAGAATTTACAACAAGAACACAAATTCAGATCCGGTGCGAAATTGTAAAAAAACATTCTAGACAGATATTGATTGAGATATGAAAACTTCAGGAGACTTTTCTATCGAGTAAAATTAATTTACACCAACGGTAGCGTAGGACAAAAGAGTCCTTGGAACAATATTGACATTAAAATTATAAAAAAATGACATTGAAATTATTTTGACAGTGGGTACCAAGACGTCAATGAATGTCTAATTTTTGACGTTGGTACCCACTGTCAAACTAATTTTAATGTATTTTTTTATAATTTTGGAGAATGACAATGGCTCGACTTTGGGGGTTAATGCAAAAGCGAAATTATGCTGAAAATCATGATAAACAAGCTATTAAAGAAACCAACAGCTATTAATACGAGTACCCATATGGGTTTTGCTTGAGGCTGTTTTTGCCTAATTCTGCGCCTGCAATTCTGCATATCGCCGATGGACTACCAGAGGCTCTGTCCCCTAAGCGAGAGGCCTCGGGTTCCAACCACGGCTGGGAAAAGAAATCCCAGGCCATGTTACATCCACGGTTACCCCAGTGTGAGGCTAGAAGAAATTCATGTGTCCGTATAGCAATGTTAATAAAAGGCCCTACTCACGATGCAATCTGACTCGCAATATGTTGCCTTGCAACAGTTTGCATCGTGAGTATATAGGCAGGTTGGATCGTGAGTCTGCCTTTTACCATCTTTTACATTGCAATTTGTTGTTGCAAGGCAACAAATTGCTAGTCACATTGCATCGTGAGTAGGACCTTTAAGGTTTAATTATTTTCAAAGTAAATATGTCTTAGCTAGGAAGGAATAGAAATATAACAATGGCAGATTCAAGAAAGAGCCATACAGTGGTATCGATTTAAGTGAAGCAGCTGTCTTGAAGCCAGGTAGCAAAGTACCTTCGATTTAATCTTTTGAAGTTAGAATCACGTAGAGTTGTATGTGTATAGAAGAAGATTATGGAAGCAAAGTATATGAATTGTGTTAAAAAAGGTATAGGTATATAGGTATAAGGTTTGAGAAGGTACCAACATACCTATTACAGTCATGTAACGTATGGAAGGTTTGTGAGACTCCATTTTTTCAGTCCTTATCCATTGAACGGGTAAAATTGTTTTTTTTTTAAACATTTATTTATCCACTTAGAGAGTTTTATCACAAGTAATGAATTTTAGAAGATACCCATTGGAGTCTCTTAATTTGACTGTAAGCAATTCTTTCGAGACCAAAATATATCAAGAGAGCTAATTATTCCTTGTTAATAGAAAGTATTACTGGTCCATGATTGCTACAATCAAAGAAACTAGCACCTGGTTACTTTCAGTTAGAGTCTTCGTCCATCACAAAGAAAGCAATGAGCAAAGTAATTGTGATACAGCATTGAAGCCGTCACAAATGGCTACCTCGAGAAATAAATCAAACTGCGCGACTTAAGTGTCCGACAACTGCCAATAAGTCATATTCCGTTCCTTATCTCAGCATTGTGCGGAAGTTCGAAATTCAAACATCTTCGACCAATCATAGCCGACCATCTGCCGTCGAACGGCGCGTGCGCCGATCGGCTTTGATCGATCGCACCGCACACCTACACGCCTGTGTGCGTAATTCCTCTATCGCAACACGGATTTCGTGAGCGTGTGTGCGTTTTCTTGAGAGATTTGGCAGATGGCACGTGTTCTCGTGTGTTTCTTTCGGTACATCTGTCGATCCTTGAATCGTTTTTCCCAATTTTTTTGTGCGTATCACCGATTTTTTGTAAATCCGACATGTGTCACTAGGATGCAAATATTACGTTTTAGATGAAAAAAGTGATTTAATTTTCGGGATTTAGATGCACATGGCGTTTGGAAAAAAATCTTGATACAAGTGCATTGTTAGAGTTGTTTGCCATCTGCTTGCACCTTATTGTTGATGGAGTGATCTTCCTTCAATAGACTTTAGAAAATAAAGAAAAGATTGTCTATAAGTTTTTTTTTTCATTATACCGTAAGGAGACCGCTCGGGATCGAATGGAGTGGAAGAGGGGGAGAGAGGCCTTTGCCCAGCAGTGGGATATTACAGGCTCATAATAATAATAATAATTATACCGTAAGATTTTTCTGATATGTATTAGGAACCAATGTTATCAAATGGAAACAAACTGTTTTAACTTCTACACCCGCTAGACTAAGATAAGTCTTAGCATTACATTCTGTATATTTTAGGTACTTACCTGATATACTCTGGCTAATATTGTTCAGCATATATGCAATAGATCGTAAAAAAATCTGATCCCAATAATTAACTAAACACCATACGAGTTTACACGACACACCACAGCAAGTTCGGGATGCACCAGTCAAACCCCTGCCAAAGCGGACGCAAGCACAAAGGTTGGATTGCGCAAAAACTCCGCCGAATCTCATCTGCCGACTTCCGGCGGAAACGGAAGCCGGCTTTCCCGCCAATGCACCGGACGCGCCGCAAAAAGTTCGCAAACGCAGGTTGCAGGTTTGGAACTTGTTTTTGAGATATCATTGTAATTACGAAACGCAATAAATACCTGCTTATTAGATGTGGGGATTCGCTAATTTTATTAATCGAACGAGCACATGTTATACAACATTGTAGGAAATAATTGATTGATAATGTCGAGTTTTTATCTTATTTATTTAGAAACACGTGTCTGTTGGACTTAATTGTGTTGACGTGGTTATTTAGACGTGCCTGCGAGCCTAGCTTACAGAGTATACTTAGAAATAAAATAAAGTAGACTACATGAAGCAGTAGCAAGCAGCAGCAGTAAGCAATTTTTAGTTCTACCGATTGTCGATGAACAGTGATTACTATTTAAAGTGATATCGATCAAGGGTAATTCGGGATATGATTCGGGACTCGAATGACTGACGATTTGGTATCCATGGCGTTCGTTTACTCGTAGCAACGGGTTGAATTTATTTTCTCACCCAAACCAAATTCGAGCTTTAAATTTAAACTGTTTCCCTCATCACCTTAAAAAGAACCAGTGTAGGTATTAAAATAATTGTTAAATTTACAATAACTACATATATCGCATATCCTTATTCACATACATGGATATACAGGACATCTAGAGGCGGCGTCTTTTCTCCTCTCACACATAATAGTATGTTTTTTCGGCATCGACGACGGACACTATTATTATAACATCTACGGAGCTATTTAACGAGTCAGGCGTGACAGTAAGATGCAACTGTAAACACCATACTCTTATAAATTGATATTTATTTTGCAAAAAAAAACAACTTAATTTTAAAAGCGTCGTCTTGAGAACAAGGTTGTTGTTAGTAGCACTTTACATTAAACTCCAATTTTAACCCTTTAGTGTGAGCTTGCATACTGTAGTCGGAAAATTGTTAAGCACTCTATATTTGTAATAAATAATACGCAAATTAATATTATATTTCCGCAATAATTCTGTAAGGCAGAGGCTATTCAGCTTTAGCGAAATGTTTGTATCATAATGTGTAACGTCCGCAAAGGCACAAGTATACACAATTATATATAACGCGAACGTATACCCTAAAAATACTCATTTTCCCTTACGGAGTGACATAGGCACGGTTCTCCCACGATTAGCCCAATCAGACGTAATTCTGACCCCGTCAGTTATGTCCGTACAATCCAACATAGCGGAAAGGGTTAAAATAATTATGGAATGTGATCGGTAATGGTGGCGGGTGCGCGCGCGCGCAGCCCCTACACGTCTTGCGCTTGCGCAGGAGAACCCGTACTGTCGTCGTAAATATTCGACAACTAATTCTAATTGCCGATCATGCTTTGTACTTTGTGTCGACAAAATAGGTTTGTTCCTTTCCAAACTTTAAAAAGAAAAAAATATATTATGTATATTTTTTTATACTCTTAGGATTATTGCCTTAGCCGCTCGGTGGGGACATTAAATGGCTCTATTTACTTTTTACTACACTTACCGCCGTACCCAGAGTCATTTAATGATTCATTAAGGATTACTAAGTAAAGGATTTTGTATGTAAATTCAAATTTGGAACTGACTTAATGGTTGATTAAATCTCTCTGAGTTAGTACTCGGTTAGTACTTTTTTTTTTATTATGCTAGTTTGAAGGGGTCCAAATAAATATAAATGTACATACTTATAGTAACTACTACTTACATGTGAAGTTAATTACACATGATATCACCTAATGAACTTTATTGAAAAGATGTACAACATCAGACAAACAACATAACATGATACATACGAATTTGCACCTGAAGAATTATAGTGTTTCTGATAGATACTTTGACAACCTGTATTTAAAGTGAATTAATTTAAACAAACTGGAGGTTAAACAATCAAGTATTTATTTAGCCGTTGTCACAGAACTCTATTGACCCGCCTAGATCTTATGCAGGTGTCTTCATAATCACACACCATCTAGGCGACTCTACAATTTCCTGTTGCCAAGAAAAAAAGATGTCATGAGAACCAAAACGGATGTACAGGTGATACTGACTGCAAGGAAATCAGTTCAGCTTTCGCCGGTGGCCATACAAAAAGGAGAACTTGGAAAAAATAAAAGTTTCGGATGACAGCATAATCTGTTGGGAAGAAAAGACGTTCTAAAATAGTCGGGTTACTTCTACCGAATCACGTAGTGAACGTGACACGTCAAACGGCTAATTTACATCAAAGTGCAAGTTCATGTCCCCGTAACAAGCAAAAACCGTTTTCTATTGGACAACTTTATTTGATTATTCATGCTTGCGGTAGGTGAACAGAGCGAGTAAGGTTTGAGAATAAAAATAGAAATAATATATGTATCGTTGCATCGAACGGGCAATATCTTAAAACACAAGTATAGGCTACAATTTACATTCTCAGAATAATTGTGAGCAGCCGAAGCAGATGTTATAAGACACTCGATCCACATATTACACTGTGAATAATGATCCATCATCAGTCGTGAGATCTGGAAAAAAATAAATTACGGCGTCGTGATTTTACTGCTTATTAATCGTAGTACACGGTATCTCACGACTACCTTAAAATGCCCATAAGAATATCGAGCCGAGCGATAGGCCCCATTCAAAAAAGGAACACGGATTTTTTCATCGAAAGCTGCGAACGGCCAGCAGGTGTAATCTACAATAAGGATTTGAAAAAAGTTCGAACAGGAGGCCTCTTTCCCACGCCCGAATTGATGATCATTTTTTAAACTTAAGACCTTCGACTTCGAAATTTGAATTTATAATTACATTCGCTGTGTAGCAAGCAAGAGCGTTTAAAACTTCACCTTTCATAATAAAGCTGTAAACCCCTTTCCAGTAAAACCAAGGGTAATGAAGATGTTTAATCGGATAGCAACAAAGTTTAAACGCAATTTTAATTAGGCTAATCACCAGCAACAACAGCCACACATTTCACTTAAAACTTCAGGAGGCATTAAGTGGCATTCAATTTGACAAAAGTTTACATTAACTGACTTCTGGTTGTTAAAGTGTCCCGTTGTTATGTCGATCGATATGTCGATGTTGCTTTTGTGTATATCTTTTAAGTATCGTTTCGCATCTTGGTAAATGCCCGCAGGGTTGTAGGCCATGACATTTGGTATAGAGTAAAAAGTGCTCCCAACAAGGTGGTGTACTATTGCCCTTGCATTTTGTGTAGGAATACAGTTATTTATTTCAACGCAAGTGCGTACCTCTTGGCGGCAACACGGCAGATGTCTGAAGACCCGTAGACTTGTTTATTTCGAGAAATACCTACCTATAGTCAAGACAGTTACGTACGACTATATATTTATGTAAACAAAGTCGATTCTGCAAGCTACTTAATTCAGAAAGGTTAGTCTTAAAAGGAATCTTTAACTGCTACTTCATACGTTTGGTTATTTACAAAAAAATAGAAACCTGATATTATCGATCGATGATTTATCGATGACTATTTTGTTTGTTCAAGCATTCATCAATATCAGTAAAAGTAGCTTACTCTCAATAATGGGATAGGATTCTAAATTCATGAGGTTGTATGCCTTTTTCTAAGGAGCTATACTTCAACATCGGCGGTTCATACCTGCCCCCGTGCCTACAAGATGCAAAACGCTATTATCGTTGTACGGAACGCTAAGAATATGTATGCGATTTGAAGTTTAGTCACGCTACGCTAGCGTCACCAAATGTCAAATCGCATACATTTTGAGTTTTCGTTTCGTTTTGTTTTCGTAGCGTTATTAACTTTGTCTTCGCCTAGTGTGCCACCCCACCTGGCCCAGCACTGAAAAGCTCGTCCTACCTACACATAGCAAAGGACACATCTTGGCGCCATCTGCCGGCGTCCCGTTACTCTCGCTCAGGGACGCCCGCATCGACGCGTGCGCACCTACCTTTCACAACACTCGCCTCGGTTGGGTAATGATGGCTATTGATTTGTTTTGTTGGCTATCGAACCTCCTTCATTTATTACAGTATCCTTACCTTAGTAACATCCATAACTACGTAGTTGCGGCGGCGGCGGCGCCGGCGATGGTACTGCCACGGGTCACGAAAAATGGAGTACCAATTAATAACTCGCTAAGTAGGCCCAACAGTTACTCTGCCAACCAGTATGGAAAAATGAGTGACGCTAATTTTGAACTAAGAACTCAACATTTTAAGTACAGAGCGACCTGTCATGTCGTTCGATTTTGTGTGACTTTGTAAGATCTTGATAGGTAAGATAACGGATAAAGTTCACCCCCCGCTTCTACGCTCTTTAGCTGAATAAGTGAAGTGTAACTGTTATATCAGAGAGGCTGGAACTGTCATTTCCCTAGAGAGAGAGAGACAGTCAGCATAGCATGACTTTAAAGTTCATGGGGCTACCGCAAAATTGCTGTTTTCTTGAGGATTTTCCTCCATCTGCTCAAAATTATGCCTTAGTCTCCGCCAGAGACTATATACCCAATTGACTGCGCCTGCGGGGGAATGCGGCTCGCCAAACGTTTGTTGTATTCAACAAACGTTCGCATACGCAACTTACTTACGATGACGGGCCGCCAGACAGTTTTGCAGCGGCTGACCAATCACAGCTCTCTTACCTCGTCCCCCGCCGCCCGTAAATTGGTGAGTTGTATTTCAAAGGAAAATTTATCTATGCGCTCTCCACTGGATAAGTGCTCCCTGGTCTCTGTCACTACTCCTCCGCCCCCTTTTATCCCGGACACTTTCTACATCCTCCGAGGTTCTTCGCCAGCTTATGTTCCGATCACTCTTCCGTTTTCCTCCTCCTACTTGGAGGAGGAAAACGGAAGAGTTGTTAGCGCCAGAATGATCCTGGCAGCCTCCGATCGACCCTGGCGAAAACTATACTGACTTTGACATGTAACTTGAACTATTTGCGATTGAAATGACAGACTTTAGACACAGACGACGAAGTGCGACGACTATCTCAACTGTATTGACCAATAAAGCCTATATTTACTGGTGAATGAAACTCAAACTAATAGCCACCATCACTGCCCTCTGCGCATGATTTTGGCGGGAGCCGCGTGGTGGGTTGTTGCGCGCATGCGCCGAGTATGGCCGGTCACCTGCGCGCGCGACACCTGCCGGGCATCTGACACAGATGCTTGAGGTAGTGTTGCGCCATGACTGTTGGTCTTGGTATCGATATGCTCTGACGACCTCTGTCAAGGTCTGTGGTCGCATATAGCTGTGAAAAAATCAACGTTCCAGGTCAACGTAATCGAACGCTAAGACTGATTGAGCTGTAAACTTTTTGGATATTCATAGTCGCAATGGACCCAAAACCTATAAGGTACTTCCCGTAGGCTTACAATCATCAGGCTTAATCTAATACCATGAGATTTGGCACAAAGCAAGGTCTTATAGCATAAGTAAACGGAAAAATCTGAAAACTGCAAACTAACAAAAACAAAACTAGGTATTCAATTTGGTTAACATAGATGACATCATACTTTGTTTTTTATCTGGAAATCTAATTACACGTGTAACGCTCTCCAAGTGTGATCGGAACACTTGGTGCACGAGTCCTACTCGCACTTGGCTGTTTATTTTTAACGGACTTCAATAGGTAGGTGGTTACGATACCGAATCGCCTTAAATTGTGTACAAACGCAAGATTTTCTGTATAGGAATCAATAGAAAGATAGAAATCAAAGATTTGGTTGGTACCCTACCTACCATATATCTCCATGACATTTCCCAAATGGAGAGGCAAAAGCACAGCTGTGTCCACTAACCAGTAAATCTTTCTTGTCCTTCTTTGCTCCATCCCTAAGCCCACAACTTCCGAACGGGCGGTAGTATACAAAAAAAAATGTATATTGATGTTGACTAAGCAATCTGTATGATTTTATGGTCGATAAAAAAAAACTTGAACTTGAACTAACATGTTAGCAATGGGCACAACTTATGTTGTTTTACTAAGATAAACTTCCTTTATCGATACTTTTATCGTATATACCGAAAAGCCCCTTCCCTTTACTTTACCTCGTTCACACATCTTATCGAATGACAGAAGCGCTTTTCGCTACCATAAAACGCTGCATAGAACCCTTCACTACACGATCAACTAGTCACAAAGCGCTTGAAGCACTGAAAAATCAACAATCCAGGAAAACCTACACCCGTTTGATTAATATTAAACTTTTTTAAGGCCCTTAATAATTGTTTTTAGCTTCGTACATTAACTATGAATTTCATTGAGAGGTAGCTGTTTCATATTTATCAACGACAAATATTATTTACATTAATATATGTGTTATTACCTTGTATTACTCTTAAGATCAATCGATAGTTTAATTGATTCACTTGTAGTTTTATGGAAACTTAACTTTTCATCTAAATTAAATTCTCAAAGGTTAAACATGATTGTTTACTGAACATGAGGAGGTTTCACAATTGCATGATGAATAGTCAGGAACAGATCTAAACTAACTTGTTTTACTAATTAACTTAACTTAATAATAATAGGTTAGCTTCTATCGATATAATAATAATATGTTAGCCGTACATATAATCAATAAATGTTTTTAAGAAAATAAGTAATTCTGGTTTATGAGTATTAGTAGGTATCTACTGTACTGTACTTCCGAACGGGCGGTAGTATACAAAAATATTAATATTATATTGACGTCGACTAAGTAATATGTATGATTTTATGGTCAATAAAATTTTGAACTGAACTGAACTGAACTCTACTATTTATATGGTCTATCTATTTATCCTAACTTGTCCTAAAGATATAGTTAAATCACAAGGAAACGCTAATATGCTACTATTCAGGATCTACTACTTATAAATAAATATATTTCTAGGCTATAAAACTTTTGATCCTAGCCAATATACATAAGGGTCTGTAAGTATCAAAACACCTTGATATAGGCGCGTATACATATACACGTGTTACGTTGCATCCGGTCTGCTAAATGTAAATGTGATTGATTATATATAAAAAGTGGGATACCTATCTGCAAAAACATGCCATTTAGTACGTGAGGTCTTATCAAGTATTGCTATAGCAAATATTGACTTATACTGAGCGTTACTTTACTGCGTATGTCTGGACTGGTAAAAAAACCTTCAAAGTTCAGGAGACTGCGTTTTTATTTGGACTATTAGCACATTTTGCCAATGTGTATAGCCTGTAGGCGGCTAATTTCAAATTTAAATCACAATCGCTTTAGCGGTGTGCTACGGCCCTAGAACTCGCAAAATACGGCGTTTCGTGAACAAAAGATGTGCTTTGGCAGGATTGATCTGTTTGCATTTGTGATGCAGGGGCCAGAGGGGAGGGGTAAAGTTTGTATGGGCAAAAATAAAATACTTGACCTATTTATTTAATTATTATCGTTTGGTCGCTGTCGTCAACGTCACAACTCATAAAGGTGGCAGTTTGAGCAGCCATTTGATAGCCTCTACGTCAGCGGAGTGGACTTTCTGCAGTCCTCCCTCGATCGACCATAGAGGACAATCGTCCGTCAGGTGGGCCATGCTCTGAATGGCTCCGCAAGAGCAGAAAGGGTTGTCTCTGTACCCCCACTTGACCTATGAAGCAGTAACTTGGTAAGTAAGAAATTTAAAGAACGACGTAAGTTCGGGCTTTGCGCGGCTAAAGTAGGTATATTGAGTATATCTGGATACAAGTAAGATTGAGCCATACTCTATATCAAGCTGATTCTGCCTGCGATTCGGGAGGCGAGTCGACAGAGTCGACCGACACTAAAATAAGCAAGTGTGTTTAGTTGTGTGTGTTAGTTTAGTGTTTGATGGCCTTGACACCTCCCAAATCACCCGCAGAGAGCGAATATTTCTAATTTACTTTATAACGCAGGAGTAAACAAAATGTAGAGTTTCATAAAGCCGGAAGGAGGGCCCCTATGCGCAAATATGCGCTTGCGACGCGACACGCTCAGTGGAACGCAGCTGCCCAAATACAAGATGACATCTCAATCCCTCGCTCGATACACTGCGCGCATTCATTCGCGGGGACAGGTCGTTAGCTGTGTTTGCATATGAGTGTTCGTATCGTAGTTATGAATCTATGGCTATATACAATTCAAAGTCCTCATGACGCTGGTTTTGAGACTGACGACCTCTGTGGCGCAGCGGTTGTGAGTCTGAAAGGTCTGCCTACCATGCGAGATGTCCCGGGTTCGATTCCCGGCTGGGGATATAGAAAACAAAAAAATACAGGTCTTGGATGATTGAATACATGTTCCCACGACACAGGGTACCCTAGTGTGGGGCCAGAAGCAATGTATGTGCCCTGTATGTAATTTTTTATGTTTGTTTATTACTTTGTCTGTAAGTTGCATGTAAGAAAGTATTAGGAACGCCTTACAGTAGGATAGTACCAAGAAGGGAATTGGCAAAAATCGTCCACAGAGAGGTGAAATATAATTAGTGTCAGAATGAAAATTAAAACCTGTACTTGTATTTTTCCATTTCATTTCAATTGTTTATTTGCTATTTCACAGCATATGAAAATAAATAATACAATAAATATTAAATCTATAAAATGACAATTACGAACAGGGCTACCCTAGAAATTCCCTAAAAATTAAATAGGGTAAGGTTATTAAGGAAAAATAAATAAAACTAAAATGTGGGAACATGGCAACGTATGTATAGAGTGGACATTTTTAGAGACCATTACGACACAATGCATGTAAGTATGTATTGTAAAGTTGCCAATAGTTATAATGTAAAAATAATTTAACTTAACTAGGACAGTGAAGAAGAACATAATAATTAATTCGCCCATTTCTTTGTAAAGCTTAGGTCTTAATCTCCCCTGCCACTTACTTAGGTCTTAGTACTTTCGCTGTCTGATAGGCATTACAATAAAAGTTAACGTACCTAATATGATTATCCCTCATACGAGCATTGTGTGAATTCTGATGTTCCCACCAGATGTCGCGATAATCGCCACGACACATCGCGTGCGCCTGCGCACAGCACACCCACCTTAAATTGACTTATCATACCATTGAAAATTATTAATCCCAGGGGTCAGAACAAAGTGGTTTTTGTAACAAATCACTCTTTCACTACAAAGTAATTCTAAGGATCTCTCTTTTGAAACAATTAAGCCTTTCCTTTATGACCCTAATGGGTTTACAAGTTGTTATTACAATTTGGATTCAGATTGATCTGAAATTGCGAATTTGGGTTTGGTGTGAGCAAAACTAATTAAAATTTTCGCTGCACTGACCGTGACTGATGTGCAAACCGAAATGTACTTGCAGTTTCTTTAGGTAAGTAAATCTTTAGACAGAATGAATACAATAAGTATCACCTAGTATGACGTCCGGTCATGTCAAAAATGAATATTTCCTTCAAATCTTAGAAGTTTATAAGTGGGCTATTCTTGAGGTGTCAAAACCACTAGAGGAAATAATCACACAACCTTCAAATCCGACAGCTCTTGCGCGGTGGCCACAGATTCCATTTTCATACACACCATTTTAATTAGTTTAGTTAGTATAGTTCATGTCGCCTTCGGAATCGCAGGCAAATGTTTTCTTTATTAATTTGGACCATTATAGGTATGTCACCTTTAACATAAGGGGTAGCACAAATTGCAGGATTATAGGAAAATTCCATGGTCCATGGTCCACCTTCAGTCCTACTTTAGGAAAGTTTTCTTCGTAAATTCCCCAATAGCGAAATATTGTGGTCGGCAAATCAAAATCGAAGAAATTGCAACCGGATTCGGTGAACGATAAGAAACAGGTTGTTTGTTCAGGTCTTATCGCGCAAAATAAGCATTATTTGGGAAGTTTTGGCGATAGTATCGATAACTAATAGTTATTATCGTACGTACCCTACGACGTAAGTGTGTTTGCAAAATGATTGCTCCTCCTTTGGATACGCAATCACCGGTAAATATACTTGCTCTAATAGAAACAGTTACTCTCTTTTCGTTACTTCTTTTAACTTGTGACAGTTTCATATTGCGTTCATAGCAATGTTTGCTTGAAAGTTTATCGGTTTGACCTGTTAAAAGTTAATCCACTCACTGAATAGACTATACGGTCATTATCCTGAATATGTTTCACAGTGTGATTAAAAAAAAATGACTTCATCACATAAAATTAAGATACTTATCTAGATACTTACTTCAAACAGCGTTCGATCGAAGTAGTTTTTAATTTTAAGGATGATCTAAGTGACGATTATCATGGTAAATTCAATTTTGTAATCGGATTACATGACAACTTATCGTCACGTATTGCGGGGTGGCACGGTGCACGGGGTGGCGCAGTGCGCGGGATGGCACAGTGTACCCAATACTTCAAACCTCCTTGGAATCGGATTACATAATGTTTCATTAAATGATTCCGAGTACACCAGTCTGACCTCCATAAAAATACAAAGAAAATACCTACATGACATTGCAAAGAAAATGAGACACCATCGAAGCAATTAATCAGACCCGTGACCTTCCCCCAAGACACAAACCACACTTTACTTACCCATTGTACGCTTATTTTTACATTAAAACCGGCCGTGATTTTCCGTTTTTTGTTCCACAACTTAAGGGTAATTTCCTATAATAGTAACATTAAGTGTCCTATTTACCGACCGTGGCCTCAATGTGTGGTATAAAAATAATAAATAAATAATAGAGCCACCGTCCTTGGAAGTGTGGCGCCTTAACGGAAATTGACGTTGCAAATCGGAGGAAGAAAAATACCCACATCATGGCTGTGTAGGTGACGATACCAGGGTCTCTGGATCTTCACAAATTAAGGACACTACTGACACGGAGGGCTATCATAGGCTATCATAGCCGGCGTCGTATAGTATTTAAAAATATATAAAAAAATACTACTTAACTATTATGCCGATAACGAAGTATTAGGCGCTTGAATTGATCCGTGTTTGTCAAAAAGCAGGTATCAAAATCAGGACAAAATATTAAAAATAAACAGTATACTGCACCCTCGTTGGAGTTTTGAGTTTGCTTCGCCAGAGGGCGTGTCAGCATTTCCGGTATTCTTATCATTTCCGGCGCTGAATGCCACTGTTTAATTATACTCAACATTATCATGTGGGTCGTTATCTGATGATTTTATACGATTTATCTTTTAATGGATATCATTTCTTGTGAGATGTGCTTTTTCTCAAAGAATAGTGTTTTAACCCTTTCAGACTAGAGATTGTCATTCTCCTGGCCGAAAAGGAAAAAAAAATGACATTAAAATTAAGGGGCATTAAGTTCTCATCCCCTTGCAATAGACATTAATTGACGTCTTGGTATAGGTAGTCACTGTCAAAGTCAAACACTTAAATGTATAGTGCTTCTGCGAGTCGTAGAGTTAAACTTTTAAGAAATGTAACATCCTGTCGTTTACTTGACAGGTCGTCCTACACTTGGTTTACTTGACAGGTCATCCTACACTTGGTTTTATGTCAAAGCGTCCTCAAAGAATTCATTTTGATTGAAAAGGACACCGTCAATTCCATACTAGAATGCCTATCTCGAGCGAATTTGTATTTAATATCTGGATATAATTTAATTTATATAGGTAGTTGAATTTGTATGTAATTTGTGTTTTTACTCGGAACAATACCGAAGAAACTCATTTGAATTTCCAATTAATATCTACAATATATTATATCTGGCTTGTAATGTCTTTCATAATAGTACTGTACTGAAATAAATGGGTTTCTTGTGGATTTCATAGACGCGTTAGTAAGATGAGATATTTTTCTGCCGATGTCCTTTTGACAATATACTCTACCTAAACAGGTTGAATCGAGAGTAACTAGGTAAGTAGAATTCCGCTTGACATACAAGCCAATAACATCCCATACTCCCGTTGAACCAGAAAAATATCAAAACTGTTAATTACATTGATGATGGATTATGCCTTCAATACGATAGCGATAGATAGTACCGAAAATATGTAGACGATAAAAACTTTATAAATCTCAAGGGCACGTTGAAAACCACAAAAAAAATATCATTTTTTTACAAGTGATATACCTATGCCCAGGCGCAGTTATCATTCAGCCAAATTTGACGGCCTGCGGGGCGATTCTCGCGCCATCGAATGCGCGAGAATCATGGTGCTGGGCACGAATTCTGTTCCCAAGCATACGACAAGCCTGGCACAAACTTCAATACGAGGTATTTGGTATTCTACTAAAACCAGAATCCAATTCACAATCGCCAGCGTGAAGGCAGCGTACTTCGTATTTATACTGTCCAAAACTGGCGCCAGCGCAAGTACGTTTTGGACAGTAGTATCAAATAGTAATCAAAAGATACTGCGATATTATGTCATAATTTTGCTGAATTTGTATGAACTCGCGTGGAACTCGCAAGGGAATCAAAACCTATACGGTACTTCCGGTTGGCCTAGGGTCATGAAATTTGGAGTGAAGGTAGGTCTTATAGCACAAGTAAAGGGAAAAATCTGAAAACTGCAAATTTCTGTCTTTCTGAATAAATATTCAATTTGGTTTACATGGATGACATCACACTTTAGTTTTGTATGTGAAAGAAAACCTAATTACACGTGTTACGCTCTCCAAGTGTGATCGGAACCCTTGGTGCGCGAGTCCTACTCACACTTGGTCGGTTATTTAATCAGAATTCCGCAGCAAACGATAAATTGCTGCCCTCTCGCTCCAACGACGACTATTGTTCTCCATTGTAAGTTTGTTCGGCCTATGTCCTTAGGAGAGTACATACCGATTACGGGAAGTCTATTATGTGCTTCATTCAGAAACTCAGAGTTAAGTAGGTAGGTAGGTTAAATATCATTTTATAACAAAAACAATCTTATTGCATTTATACAGGCTGACATTTAATTAGCTGACCATATTTCGGGGAATGATAGTACCCATCATTGTGAACAACTTTCCCTACGAAACATGGTCGCAAACGAAAAAAAAATTTGGGTCTCCCATAGTAACTGGAAATCAGCTGATCGGGGCAATGTACTGGGGGACGAAAAATTATATTCATTTGCGACCATATGTTTCATAGGGAAAGTTGTTCACAATGATGGGTACTATCATTCCTCAAAATATGGTCAGCTAATTAAATGTCACCCTGTATAATAGTTCATACCTACTGAATGTTGGGATGACCATTAAACACACGATTTCCGTGAACTGTATCAAAACAGCATGTCTTCTGCCGCTCACAAGCCCAATGTTTGACCAAATTGGATAATTATTCCAAACAGAATGACAATCTAAAATGCAATCTATTTCTTACTCTACTGTGTTGTTTTTCCCTCGCACCTTTCTGGTAAGACCTCTCGGGTCTCTCATGTTGGATTTTCATTCTTATTTGGAAGATTTTGAGTTCAATTTACAACGACAAGCGGTGGGAAATTATTTTGATAATCACTTAGATAACCGAAGCCGTTAGACAAGCAAGTCAATTAAGATGGTGCATTAAAAATATATCTACCGTGTGCGAGTTTCTTATTAAATTACTTAATTTGAACTTTTATACAACTTTCTTCTAATACCTAATTTAACTCGTTTTTCAATTACCACGAAATTATTCATACCTACTATGTGGGTGACTATTAAAAGCTTTTTAGCAGTGAACATTAATAGAAAAGATAAAACTAGAAAAAATAAAACTGGTACCTAAATATACTAATTCGACATCGCCATTGGTTTTGCATAAGTTTTCAGTTTTTGAATGCGGATTTAAAGACATCCAGCGCCATCTAGAGCCGAATAGTAAAACTATATACTTTCATGTCTCTTATCTGATTTTCTATGTATAAAATTATGGTAAGTATGACAAAATTGTACGCTAGATTTATTTCAATAAACTCATAATGCTTTGTAAAAATATAACATTAACTTCTAATTTCATTACCGCCGCCGCCGTGTCATAGCGCGATCGCTAACGCTCTCAAGCGGAGAGTAGCTGAACTAATCCAATACTATGGATGGATGGGAGTTCATGGGACATGGTTACCTAATTATTTTAAAGATAATGAACTTATAGGTACTTTCAAATACCTATAAGACCGTATAAAAATCAGCCAAAACTTATACGTAACTCATACCTACTTACATTCTAAGTATACTCAATATCTACTCAATCATTTATTGCACTTCATAGGTGCCTATAGCCACAGATAGTATAATAATAAGTAGATAATACAGCTAAGATCGAGCCATCCTTTTCCCATTGAGTTCGGGAGATGCAATTTTCCCAGGATTTGTTTAGTTTCATCTTTTTAGGGTTCCGTACCCGAAGGGTGCCAAACGGGACCCTATTACTGAGACTTCGCTGTCTGTCCGTCCGTCCGTCCGTCCGTCTGTCACCAGGCTGTATCTCATGAACCGTGGTAGCTAGACAGTTGAACTTTTCACAGATGATGTATTTCTGTTGCCGCTATAACAACAAATACTAAAAATCAAAAGAACTTCAATATTAAGGGGGGCTCCCCAACAAACGTGATTTTTTTGCTCATTTTTGCTTGATATCGATAATGGTAGCAGGTAGATGCTTAAAATGTTCACAATATATTAAATTAAATTAATATTTAGGGGGGGGCTCCCTAACAAATTATTTTTTTTGCGGTTTTTTGTAGATAACGGTTTGGAACCCTTCGTGCGCGAGTCCGACTCGCACTTGGCCGGTTATTACTATTTTGTGCTTTCTCCCCAAGTCCGTTAAACAGCAGTCTTACATCTTACCTCAACCGTAACGCCACAAAAAGTCACCCAAACTCTTTATCTGACCATTTCTAACGGTCATTCATTTTTTCTGGATTGAGTTGTTTATCCGTGGTCGTCTAAGGGTTGAGCAGCCCTGAGTAATGGCGGTAGCCTACCCCTGCACTGTGCATAATTATGCAGTGGTCCGGAATAATGGACGGGATAATGCTGTAGGTTAGGATGACCTATAAACCTAATAAAACCTAATAAAGCCTAATAGGGTCTACATAATATCTGCACCCCTTCCCGTCCCATAATTTTATAAACAATGTGGAAATCTCGCGTCGAAAAATTTCGAAAATGGCGGAAATTACGCGCGAAAAAAAAAATGCATTTTTTTTCCCAAAAACAGATCTCTCAACCAATCAGGTGTGAGATATCAACCGGAAGCTAGTTTCATTGGCATACCCGGCAGTGTTGCCAGTACAAAAAAACTACATTGAGATTCACACAAGACGATTTTGCCGAAACCGGACGGGAGCCGAGCTCACTGTATGGAAGGGAAGGTATCTTTACGCGAGTCAACGGTAACTTTTTTTGCGGTAGTGGAAGGGTAAAAAGGTGCCTATCTTATCCTTTTAATTGCTCTTTAACTAACTCTAACATACATCACATCATAGTAACAACAAATAGACTATTTTTCTCCGACTGCAGCAGAAGTAGGGTAACGTTTTCGCTGTGCCCTGGGTACACGCAGACAAAGTTGCGAGCACCAGCAAGTATAATTATAAGTATTTTAAATATATTTTTTACCTATTTTCCCTGGCACCTTCACACTTAAGCCCTTCCCTTCAGGGGGTCTCCAGACTGTCAGAATCAGTTGTTTTTGTGACCACGTGACTGCCCTCATTAGGGCACGAATAGTCGGGAATACGGCCGAGGTTCTAACTAACCCTTCATCATTCATCGCCCTACAGGGTGCGGTGAGATTTGTAGATAACGAGGATTTCATTTACAGGGTTTACTACTGACCAAATCATGGGAATAAATAATAATAATAACAAAAGTATTAATTCAAGGAAATAAAAGTGGTGGTGACTGCTGCCATAACTAGGATAATAAAATAATATAACCTGTATGTATGGCTCGCAGGCGCAGGCCCGTACCTCGTCCGAGGCGTTTATGGTAAGATTTGGATATCGAAATAGCACGTAAAACGTCAAATCGTATACATTTTTTCAGCGTCGTCGGAGCGAGTGGTAAACTAGCCACCACGTGCAGTCGAAGGAAGTATTATTTTATTTTGTAACGTTGTATGTTGCACAAACTTCAAGTAAAACATAACAAAAATGTAGCGCTTTTTTATTTAAATCCGATTTAAGCTTCTGCCGCAGTAAATCAAACTGCAATATCCAAAACACAACAAACCGTAATGCTGTGTTTACATTAAAGAAAACGAGAACCTTCTAAACTATACATTCCGTAATACCCAACTCTATTTCAAAACAAATTACTTATAAATTTCAACTTCTCTTTCATAGTATAGCAGCTATATCAACTTCTCCGAAAATACCACTACAAATTATTAACCCATCTTCGCCTGCCCACACGAAATCGACAGCCGAACTCTAGTAAACTATAGTGAAATAGACACGTGCTTAGCGCAGCGGGCTGCCAGAATAATATACATTAATATACAAAATGCACCGTGACAGAATTGTCGGTCTGTCTGTAATAATGACTGGTGTCTTCAACTGCCCCGTGCAGGGACGGACCAAGGTTATAGGGAAGAAGAAGTTATTTTAATGAATGGATAGATCATTCAGCATCAGAAATCGAACTCAATGCTACTATAACAATTATTGTACTATGAGTATAAGAATTAAACAAATCTGCGATACATTATGTTATGATTAAGATGTGAGACCTTAAATAAACAAAATCTAAAAATCTAAATCAGATACATATTATGTCTGGTATACAGGCAAGGTATACTCGTCAAAACAACCAGATATCCACAAAGCCAAAGTGTCAAAATTATGTCAACATCTTCTATCTTAACATATAATGCCATTTATTAGAAATATTTTGTGAGCCAAGACCTGGTTTTATTTTATCTTCCCCATTTTACATTGTAGCCCAGGACCTCTCGCTTGTAACCCAGGACCTCTCGCTTGTAACCCAGGACCTCTCGCTTGGCGCACATCACAGCCTTGACAGCAACACCACAAGAGTGACTTCATATTTAGCTGATAGTCTGATAAGATTAATTGATAAACAATAAAATGATATCCATGGGTTTTAAATGTTTTAGGTTGGTAATAGCAGTCGTAAAGCTGTTTGAGATAAAATAGCGCAGCTTGACAATTGACATCATTTCAAAAAAAAAAAATAGCAGCTGGTTTTATTATCTCATACGAAAATAGATGGGAAACGATGGGACCCGTATTTTTTATTTTAGTGTTTATTCTTATTTTTAAGTTATAATTCAAGATTTTTAGAGTTACTCATTCTAAAAGGGCGTAAGTACAATGTCAGGATTATAAAACGTTGAACTTTTGCCCGTCATTGCATCAATAAAAAAATAAAATGTCATTATTCTGTCATAATATCACCCCCTGTTCCGAGTCACGCCAAAATCGATTACAGCGTCTAAGAAGCCGTTCCGTCCGAGTCAGTTTTGGGCTTTTGGCGATACAAAACGATGGCATCTTAGACGCTGTATTCGATTATGGCGCTGACGGCGATGTCGCGGAACGCACTGTCAATATGTGTAAATACTCATGTGCTCATCTATAATAGGCACTCATATAAGAACAATACCGCCATATTTCTATTGTATAATTTTGTATATGTGTGCTGTTGATGTGCCTAATTAAATAAATAAATAAATAAATACTCTGTTGTTGTTGTGCAACTTCGTGACAAGTTGACAACCAGTAGTGACAAAATTTAGATGACAGATGATGACTGACAGTTGCTTTTTTATTTATATCTAGCCTGTGGAACGCATGCCATAAATCCTGACATTGATAATTTGGACAACATTTCAGTTTTTATTATTTAACTCTTAAATTACTGGTCTAAAAATTCTGAAAAAAATATCTAAGAGCTCAGAACACTTAAATCTCGAAATGGTTTTCTAATTTTAGTACCTTATCAAAATGAAAGGTTGTCAATTTCTGACAGTCGGTTTGGCCACTACATCGACACCCCTCAATCAACCTGCACTGAGCCAGCGTGGTGGAGTATGGCTCAATCTTACTCGTATCCGGGTAAAAGCCCGTGACCCTCGGCGGGATCATTAATTAATAGGCTACGATCATTATATTTTTAAATATTTCATGAGTGCATGTATACTGATCCCTTAGTCCGACCCTGTCCAATAACATTATATCATTGACGCAACGGTCCTGCCGGGTGCCAAACTTTTTTTCTAACCTCTAACTGTCGGAGGTGTCAAAGGAAGACGTGAATAGCTTAACCCTTTAGGGTCTACCTGGACAAGGATGACATGTGGTGGGTTAGTGGGATATTGTGCATTTTTGCGTTTCCGATTGTGCGGTTGAAACCGCCAATGTGACTTTGGTTAACTAGCTATTGGACCATCCATCATCCGTCCACGATTTACAACTCAAAACCTATGGGAAAGAGAACAAAAGAACTGGTTATTTAATGGACGTTGGACGAGTTAGTGGCTAGAGTCTAGACAAGAAGGTACAATTAGCAGAATTTCAACACAAAAATGTGCAAAGTGACTCTTTTCAAAATTCCTAAAGCCTTATCTGACTAACTTGTGGTCCACTTGCACGACATTCGCTTATTCTGTGCTAAAGAGTCCTTAAGTTGATATATTTCATACGTTTGAGTTGCTAAATCAATTTCAGTGAGTTTCGTGCAAGTGGAGAAGACGTTTACAGCATGTAGAGCCGCAGAACAATAAACAATCGTCACGCCTTTTCCCATACGGAGTGGCAGAGGCATTAGGCTGCTTCTCCACCAGAGATGTGCTATGCAGCTATGCTGCGAAGGTGTGAAATCTACGCTACGAAAATATGTGACCGTTTCCACCAATACTACGCTAGGCAGCTGTGCGAGGAAGATGCGCTACGAAGATGCGCCGCAAAGTACCTAGCTGTGCGAGAAAGATGCGCATCTCGAGCTATGCTATGTATCGATAGTAGGGAAACGGCGGGGGAGGCGTGGTGAGGGGAGCCATATAGCAGGCATCTATAGCACGCATCCATTGCACGCATCCATAGCACACATCCTTAGCACGCATCATTCCATACAAAAAACATATCTTAGTTGAATCCGTTTCCACCGGTGCTAAGCTATGTGCACCAATGAATATGATTGGTGGATATCAAACGCATCCATAGCATCGTAGCATAGCACATCTCTGGTGGAAAAGCAGCCTTAGTCTCGTAAAAACATCTGAATCGATGAGAATTTTGATAAGACGAAGACTTCTTCAGCACCAACCGGTACAACTCAGGCCTTCACCATACAACATTGAGCGGGATATTTTAATGCTCTTATTTTACAGCTGAAGAAGTAAACTAAGAGCAATTTATTTTTCCGCATTTCTTCCCAATCACAAAGGACATTTTGCAGTCGCAAACTGCGCTTGGGCTGCTACGACATGTTTTGTGCAACGGTGCGCGTCACTCGGCGACGAAGCGCATCTGAAGGCGCATCTGTGCGCGTGCGCTTCCGCTCTGTCCTGCTGATGCGTGATGGGCTAGTCCCTTATGACTCGGTATTCTAATATACTAAATTAAAATCATATTAGATGTATCTCCCGACGATCTTTTGGCACTTGCAGTGTCGTTTACAGGGGGGCGCTAGTTCTACGCAACGTAGCGCAAGGATCCCTGTCATCAAACATTATAGTGTATCTAATATAACAGGCAACTTGACAGATGTCAATCTTAGCCTGTTAGTGAGGCGATATTGATCATAAAAATCGATTAATCAAAATAATCGATACACCCTTTAAACATTTGTAAATCGGGAAAATTTTACAAGATGAAGAGACATTAGAATAGACAATATAGTTGAAAATGAACTAATTATATCCCTAAGTGCGGATAGAAAGTGATGAAGATGACAACTCTTCTGTTAATTCAACTGAATAAGCAATTTCGATTCTTTCCGATTGTTTTGGTAACATCCCTAGTGTTTAAAAAGTGGATTTAATGAAGTTTTACGTTATCTGTCAAGTTGTTTCTTAGCATGGATAGAGTATAGTTAAGCCTGTCATGGAAAGCTGTAGCTTGACCACGAGTAAGATTAAGCCACACTCCACCACGCAGATGAGGGTGGGTTGAGGAGGGGTGTCGATTCAGTGGCCAAACCCAATCCGTCGCTTAAGTTCCATTCAACAGTTTCATCACCGACTGTAAGAAATTATCTAGCTATTATATGGCATCTGAAACAGCTTTACGACCTTGACCGCTATCACCAACCTATCAAGCTGCCATAATAGGACTCTGCGGGCTATAAAACGTAGGTACCTACTCTACACGGACACCATTCTGACCAACTTCAGACCAACTTCACCCAAGTGAGCAAAGCAACTTAGATTTATAAGTTTGACAAATTATTAAAATCTATGTTTCGTTCAATTACTTGAGAGGCGAAGCTCTGCTTAAATCCGGTGCTTATTCACGGCCTGGGTTTTTAATTAAGTGCCCAATTTATCCAGATTACTGCTACATATATTTTGATAATTCTGCGCACCAAGGTACTTCGAAGTAAGGCACCAATAGGGAACCACCCGTACCAATCTATCAATATCGTCAATTGCGCTTTTAAACCACACAGCTCATTGTTCTGTGATTGCGCTGCGCCAACTGTACTGAGAGCTGCGCAGCTTTTGAGCTATTGTAGAAGATTGCACATTTTGCATAACTCATTGTGGTATATTGTGTCCGGACTCCGGACACATTTCGTTCTCAGAAATAACACGTTTTTACGATTTGAGTTTCATTCGTTGGTCATTTATTTCGAATTGATAGATATAATTTATCATCATAACCTTTATATACTGATTATTTTATGATTCTTTCTAAAACATTAATGGACTTTTAAATATTGATTTTGAAGCTTTACGCAGTGTGTATTTTGGCAGGCAGGGAGGCAGGCAGGCAGGCAGGCAGGCAGGCAGGCAGGCAGGCAGGCAGGCAGGCAGGCAGGCAGGCAGGCAGGCAGGCAGGCAGGCAGGCAGGCAGGCAGGCAGGCAGGCAGGCAGGCAGGCATGCAGGCAGGCAGGCAGGCAGGCAGGCAGGCAGGCAGGCAGGCAGGCAGGCAGGCAGGCGGGCGGGCAGGCAGGCAGGCAGGCAGGCAGTTTTTTAATTTAGTCTGAAAGTATATCTTCAATCACAAGGTGTACTGCCTGGGATTTGATATGATATAAGGGTCATTACACACGGCGGACATTAGGGCAGTAACACACTATCTAATGGGAAGCCTCGTTAGCGACGCCCCTAATTGGCATAATGCCAAGGATTCACTAGGGTTTGATGATGACAGATTTAGATTTATCGATAAAACCTACCATTTTCTAAGAATCATTATTGTATTTGCCACTACGTTTTAGCTGCTAAAAAAACTGAATATGTAGGGATATCTTGGGATATCTTTGTTGGCAGAAAGTGTTACTTAGTATTTTTGCTGTTTACAGGTATAATAGAAAAGGTTTCTAAACTATCTATGGCCGGTTTTTTCTAGTTAGTTTATGAACTGACGATTAATAGTAAACTGTAGCGTCCTTCTTACAATATGTACAACGTCAAATTGTTATCTGGATTATATTAAATTGCGAAGTATACTATACCAGAAATTGATTACGATTTGCTAAATATTAAGAAAAAAACACCCCTAACTTATTTATGTAGCCTCTTACACTTAGGTAATAGCAAATAGCGAAATATAGATATTTCCATCGATAATAACGCCTCCATCACTACAAGGAGCAAGCTCTTCGCCCAGCGTGTGAACCTACCTTGTAATTCAGTTAACCCTGCTGTGACGGCGGCACTGTAAATCAACTTGCACTTTTATGACGCCACTTAACCCGTATAGTAATGGGAAATATAGTCCCAACGTATTCTGATAAAATTCCTTCTCCTTCTACACTTTTCTGTAAGCTATGTTATATATGTATAATAGTCGAGAGATTTCGCTAAAATATGGCCATATTTAAAAAGTCTCTTTTTCTGCAACTTTTACGTCATTTCTATTCAGAATCACGAATCACTTCTCACCCATTTGGAGAAAAAAAATGTCCCGAAAATTCCATATATATTTTTGTTTCCACAGTCACTATCATACAAATCATCTGTAAAATCGTGACGAAATAGGGACAAAATAAATTGGGACATTTTTTTTCTCCAAATGGGTGAGAAGTACTACCTAAAAATGTGAAATGAGGTATGCAAATGACATGACATGTTTCCATCCATATCCCATAAAAACTCCGAAATCCACAGCTTTAACCCCATAATCCCCAAAATCTGTGGTGCAAAGTTTGTATGAAAAACTGTTTTTTTACGAAACCCTCTCAACGCGCGTCCAACTCGCACTTGGCAGCTTATTTCTATCAAACCATGTAGCAATTATAACGAAAGCACAGACAGAAATGACGGTGTTTGAATATTAACTTGTTGGCCGCCGCGGGCGTGGCTCGTGCGTGCATGTTAAAGACGCCGCTACACGGGAAGTCACGGGGAGTTACACACGACTACCTATCACGAAGATTTGGGTATCGCCGTGTAGTGTCGGCGATGGACTAACTCCTAGCATAAAATTGTATTTTGTTTAATTGACTAAATTTGTGCGCAACTGGGAACCTCGAATATAAAAAGGCGTGACAATAGGGGGGTAATAGAGGTTGTAACAGAAATATTTTAAAGGAAAGAACTGATTTGATCAAATAAACTTTAATTCTCACCCCTCAAATCAGCTGGCCTGGCCGCTATACATAAGTGAACCTACATAAATGTTTACTGTACATAAGTGAACCTACATAAATGTTTACTGTACATAATAAATAACAAATCACTTGTTATTTTGTAACAATAAGCAATATACCATAAGACTGTTAATTACATGTAAGCCACCCGCCACCCACCCACAAAATCATCATCGCCACTCTAAATTACCATTTCTCTACAACACAATTAATTCATGCGCACACCGAAAAGGGCCTGCCGACGTAGTCACGACTATTTATACTAATCCACGACTATTTTATACTAATAGTAGTAGACAATAAGGCACGAGCCGATGAGCGTGCGACGGTGATGGCGCGACTTGTGATCGTGGGCGCATTGTCGTGATCGATGCGCTTTGACATGCTTTGTTTTATTGACTAGTTATTGAATTTAAACAAAGTACTTTGCGGCGATGGGCCATCTCTCTGTGGAATATAAATCCCCCAAACTGGAATATATAAAACTGGCATGGTTTGCGGCGTTGCGCTAACTCCCTGTTACGCAAAATGGAGTAAGGGGCCAATTCTCTAGGACACACTCACTAAAATTACTTGACAATATTAGCTCCGACGCTCTTACGCGGTTGCCATAGATTCCATTTTCGAACTCACTTTTGAATTAGTTCATCAGTACATTAAAATAATTCAAAAGTCAGTTCGAAAATGGAATCTATGGCATCCGCATAAGAGTTGTCAAACTTAATATTGTCAAGTAATTTTAGTCAGTGTAACCTAGAGAATCGACCACAGTATCTGGGTAAATGTAAGCGCAACTGTTTCCTCTGTCACATTGTGTGGGAAAGTATAAATTTTTCTTTGTATTTCTATTGTTATTTCGTATATATTTATTGCACATATCAGAAAAAAAAACCACAAACAATACAGAAAAGGCATGAACAAAGGCAAGCTTATCTCTAAAAAGAGATTTCTTCCAGCAAACCCAGGTTGGACAGGATACATTTTAAAACTCAAAACGGGTAGGCCTATGTGCTAAAGTAAAAAATATAAATACATTATATTACTAAACTACTCAATATAATAAATACCTAAGTACCTACATGAATACATATTAATCATATATATCTTAACATAAATAAACCCTAATACATATTTAATATTTCATCCTATATTTAAAGATACAGTAGATGGTAAAGGATAAATCAAATCTTTGCTCTATTTTTAAAAGCTTTTATTGTATCGTGTATGTTGTTCTAAATTATTTGAAATATACAAATAATCTTTAGGTATGATAGTTAAGTCTAAGGTTTTCATACTTAGGTATAAGCAGAAGTACACAGTAGCGAGAGGTACATTGATGCAAGTGTAATATGAGAGGTATGATTGACCACTGACTGATTTCAGGTCGGATCTTTGATCTCGAAGTCCTTTCCATATTTTATTCGTACTTAATCATAATCATACTAAATATTGTCGCCAAATCCAACAATTTAGGAATTAATAGATTTCCAAACACGTGACTAATAAATAGTAAGGTGTCGACAGGCAACACGTGTTAGTGTTGCCATACTCCACCACTGCTGATGAATGTTGCCGCTAATGAAGGTTGAAATTTCGTCTTGACACTCCCTCGAAAGTGCAAAATAGGGGCTACTTACCTAGAGTAGTTTAATTTACTTTAAATTTAATTTTGCTGTAGTGACTAAAACTGTATTGTGTGTAGTGAAAATTTTAATTGCATATTTGACATAAAACTAATGATATTTTTGCGGACAGACGACGGTGGTTTGATGGGTTAATTGGTTAAAAATTATCAAGGAAACCAAGGATTACACGTATTCATAATTAGCAAGTATGAATTTGTAGAAATACGATAATTAAGAACCTACACAAATGTTCTTACAATTTGGAGCTTCCCTTCCGTTATCCATCACAACATTAGGAAATCTTCCAACGATCGATGCAGCGTCGCAACCACACGAAAGCATTAACACCAATACTAAAGCAGTTTATGCGCAATAACTGTTCACACAATACAATTTATGATTTCGGGAAGCAATTAGCAATAGCAAACACGAAATATGGGATAAGTATGCCGGGAACTGAGACAGGGATGGCGCCAATGCTAGTGATAGAAAAAGAAAAGTTCATTCAGGTACAGTCAGCAACAGATACACGTGGACAGGTAAGCTACATCACATACACATCCTAACCTGAACAACCAGAAACCTCACTACATAGCGAACGTGTCAAAATGAAATTAAATACTTACACTTACAACAGAGTGTTGCTCCCTTATCTAGAAAGCGTAATAAGACTTCACACGGGTAAACTTTGACAACTCTATACTAATTTGTATAGAGCTATCAAAGTTAACCTTCTGAGTGAAGTCTTATTCCGCCTTCTAGCTAACCGCACTTATTTTGATTAAAAAAGTTACTCCGGGAATAGCTACTACTCCCACGTATGGGTGTGTTGATATTTCTGATTGTTTATCTGGTTTGTAGATATTTGAGTATCTTGCGTGCTCAAATATTTCTGATGCTGAATGTACTGAGTCCGTAGACAATGTTACTAACGCTACGAAAACGAAATGAAACGAAAACTCAAAATGTATGCGATTTGACATTTGGTGACGCTAGCGTAGCGTGACCAAACTTCAAATCGCATACATATTCTTAGCGTTTCGTGCGAACGATAATAGCGTTGCATCTTGTCTACGGGGGCTGATTCCTAAAGATTGAGAAGGCTAATTACTAACGAAACAATACTGAAAATGTAACACAAACTGTGTCTCTGCTACCCCATTTTGATTAATAGAACCAATCCTTATAATTGTCGGTTTTTCATACGAATGTTTGTCAACGGACGTACAGTCGGCAGTCAGCATGAAATAAACACAAGACAAACGTATGAGTAATTTCCCTCAGAAATAGCTTTTTTAATCTCACCACAAATGATAATTATGAAATCAAATACACGTGTACTCACATAATGACTCGAAAAGCAGCTGCGCCGACGCAAATACTACGAATTAGTCAAACTTGCGTCTACAAACTTACTTCAGAAACTTTCACAGAGCAATATGAAGCTTATTCCGATTCAACAAGAATCAACGCCTCTATTTAATTACTGTGTTGGCCGGTAATGTTAACAAATTCATATGCTTTACCGCAAACCGCCACGTTAAACGCAATTTTTCACAGAACCTAAAACAAATAGTTTTAAGAAACAAAAAGTTAAGTTTTTTTAGAGAAACATTTGCGGTCTTGCCTATCCAGAACAAACACGAGCGAAGCACGCGACGATTAATTCGAATTAACGTTCTATTTTTGAATTTTTGAAAAAATACCGTTTTCGAAGGGAACACGGAAAGATGATATGTGCAAGCGCAGTTCTTTTGATATTCGATCGCTTTGCTGAAGGAGCGGTTAATTCCTTTTGAACTTTTTAAAGAATTTTTAGAAGTGGTAAGTATGTGTTTTGGTATGTATCCATTTATGGGCTAGTTTCTTTGCTATAGTTATTAGTTCTCGTATAGCAAAATAAATTATGCATGCCCCTAAGCTTTGTACAAATTCATGTAAAGCACACTAAAAATGGAAGGGGAGGTGTCACTACTATCTTCAACCACCAAAGTGAACAACGATCGGCAGTAACATTTGGGTTAATACAAGATGTGTTACTGTAACGTTTTTTCCAATAAATAATAAATAGTACATTACTTCAGAGGGAAGAAAGTGACAGTTCCATACCGAGATTATGGCATTTGCGCCACGAGCTTGCGAGGGGCGCAAACCATTTGAGGTATGGAACTGTACTTTATCCTGAGGTATGTATAGTGCTTTTTATTACACCTACGAGGAAAATTATAGACATAAATGCATAGAAATGTTTATATTTAGTTAAAAGTACAAGTACTGTTGTATCTGCATTTAGATTTTTCCGGCAACAGATTATCAACAACTTCTTGGGCCGTCTCTAATAGTTCTGGCGGTGTGTTAGGGATAACATCATCACTGTCGCTCGAAGTATCCATATTTTACAAAAAACACAAAGATAAATGCTAAATCAATCGAAGTTTTTGCGAAAATGCGCGGGCTTTTCCTTTTTTTATTCGCCCGTTTCTGGAGTAGGCTAAGATCATAAGGTCATGCAGCCACTTCTTCCGTGATTCCGCGCGTTTTATATACAAAAATAATTTCGTTTTTAATTTTCTGTATGCACCAAGGAGGTTGGTAACTGGTAAAAAAAAAACTGTATGTGGCCAGTAACAATTTACTTGAAATTTATTTAGTAGACAGTCTCTTTGCAGTATGACTGCTGACAAATAAAAATAAAAAAACCGGGTATGTAATGGAATTTCATACATACTTCCCACCCTTGGGTCGGAAGGATTTTCATACAAACTTCCATACCTTGGGATGAAAGGATTTGAAGGGCGGGATAAAGGCGTTTCTTCCCTCTAATTGGTATAATTAGTATGTATTTTCAGAGCAGGTGTGATAAAAACATATTTTTTCATCCGGCTTCCTAATTTCTTTAGTCTATTACATAAAGCAGTCATACATTACTATTATCTATTATTTATTATACTTCTCTGACTCTATTACCAAGCAATAAAGTTAGTTATTTGAAGAGCCGGTGCGCCCCCCTTTATGCGAAGCAATGTATAGCATATTAATGTCCCCACCTTGTGGCACAGGCCTTTACCCGTATACGATAAAATCGAGCTACACTCCACCACCCTGGATCAGTGACGGTTCATGAAGAAGTTCTAGAATACCTTTCCATTTCCATTACATACTTACATCCTGGGCGTCAAGTCTGCTAAACACATTATGAATCATTGATCATTCAAGGACCCGTTTTTGACATAATTGGTAGTCTACTGTCCACATTAACTCATTGAATGTTCGAGACAGGTGAAAGTCACTTTATTTAAGTCGTACTCTCAGACATTCTACACCAGCAGCCTATGGGTTCGCTATAAACTGAAGACTTACAATGCCCTGCGAGTCCAATATAATAATAACATCTTCAGGATGTTGCTGGGGCTGCCTCGGTTCTGCAGTGCGGCAACAATGTTTGCTGAGGCGCGTGCAGATGATTTTTACGCGATCATGCGGAAGCGCATTGTTTCGATTATCGGCAGATCCTGCGGCAGTGCCAATGAGAACCTGAAGGTGATGTCGGGAAGGCCTGCCCAATGTACCAGCATTGGGTGGTCAAGCTTATCTCGAGCAACAAATAGTTTTATGTTGTTGTTGTTTTTACTGTACCCTGTTTACTAACCATATGTTTGTGTTACTAACAAATAATTGGATCATTGTTATCTAGAAATTAATAAATGAATTGATAACATTGATAGAATGTGGAATGTCATAGAACCAGATGGGTATTCTCTCAGAACAATAACTAAGGTATTTTGCTGCACATTGACAGCTATGCGGTAGTGGCGCTGTTGTCAAATCGGTATTCCGTTCCTTATTTTGACGTTGTTATGTACTGACGTGTTATGTACTGACGTGTTATGTACTGACGTGTTATGTACCGACGTGTTATGCTATGAAAGTACTATGTTAATACAGATGCAGTAGAGATGTTGTACAGCGTAATTGTTTTACTCAAGTACCGGAATGCCCATTTTATGCTGTAACTAGCTAGCTTTAACATAGCAATGTGATTATGTGGACTTTTACCAGACTTGACACCCTGTAGTGTACACCTAGCGACTCTAGATAACTTATGGCACAAGGGCCGGGTTCCGTCGAAAATTAATTATTTATGGCCAGTTCGTGTTCTTTGAGGCCATGTTTATGTGCTCGAGTGAATTCGAGATGGAATATTGAATGCGACAGCGCATATGACAAATGAATTGCATAATAAAATACGCGTGGCCATACATTACGGTATAATAACTAGTTGCACAAGTTGTTGGAAGTAGGTAGATGGTCCATTTTGCGGGAATTCCTAAGGCTCGAATGGCAGAAACCCATATAGCACTAATCTCGGATCTACTTTGACATCACCCTTGTGGAAGGAGATTAAATATACAGGGTGACATTTAATTAGCTGACAATATTTTGGGGAATGATAGTACCCATCATTATGAACAACTTTCCCCATGGAACATATGGTCGCAAACGAAAAAAATTTTGGGTCTCCCATAGTAACTTGAAATCAGCTGATCGGGGCTATGGGATCATTCAACAATTACGTGATCAACGGAAGGGGGGGGGGGGGGTCGGGTGCTTGTATATACATCGGATTATTTGGGGGGGGGGGGAAGAATCCATGATTACGTCATCTGCGCTTCGTTTCCGAAAATAAATCATATTTAAATATTTACGTCCAATTTTGAAGTTTATTACTGGTAACACTTACTATTACATAGATGAAACGGGATTTCCCCTGCTATAGACAAACTGTGGAACAGTGTGACCAGATTCAGTATTTTTATACTTTTTCGGCATATTTTATCGACTTTTCCAAGCATCAGTATTGTTATAGGTACATTGGAGGAAGTAAGTAAGTATTTTGGGTATATTTTAGGTAAAAAGTTATCAAATCTGTAACTTTATAGTTCTTACCTAGCATTTTGACAAAATGACACACCCTCTTCCCAAATTTAGGTCATTTAAGACCCATAGAAACGTGTCAGTGCTAATAAACAGCAAAATTTTAAGCACGGACGAAGATGACGTAATCAACGCGAGGGGGGGGGGGGGTTAAAAACAAAAGATTACGCTGTGATCACATGGGGGGGGGGGGGGTTAAAAAAACGGCCAAAAATGATCACGTAATTGTTGAACGATCCCTATGTACTGGGGGACGAATTTTTTTTTTTCATTTGCGACTATACGTTTCTTTGGGAAAGTTGTTCATAATGATGGGTACTATCATTCCCCAAAATATGGTCCGCTAATTAAATTTCATTTCATTTCATTTAATTTGTTTATTTGCCATTTCACAGCCTATGAAAAATAAATAATACAATCAATATTAAATACATAAAATGCCAATTACGAAATAGTGCAATTACAAAATAGATAGGGTAAGGTAGAAATAATGAAAAATAAAATTACTAAAATGTGGGAATATGCCAACATGTATGAGTGAGGTGAGTGAGTGTACCTGCTTAGCCCTACGACCAAGGTCTTGGGATCGGATTTCGAAATGTCACCCTGTATTATAAAACAGATGGCAGGCTCAGGACCGGCTCAATCAACAATAGCATAAAATACATAAAAATATAAATGCTATGTTATGTTGATATAGTATAAACATATTGGCTTTCTAAATCCTCATACAGAAATTCAAATTAAAACTGGCATAAAATAACTTTTACTATCAATAAAATAAACAATGCTGTAGGGAGAATACAGTCTGACGGACGACGACGTGCTATATCGTCAGATGTGTGGATTAATTAAATGCTGTAATTCATGCATTTGCTTGACAGTACAAAAGCAGGGAAATCTAGGAGTGTCAAAATATGTAGAGATAGAAACTTTTAGAAGTCTGTTGCTATGTGATTCGATTTGAATGTGGAATCGATCCTGGTTGAGTTTACAAATGAATGATCGAATGAAATTGAAAAATAATTTTGGTGATTTAATCACAAAAACAATCTTCTTTCTTGTGAGTATGTATATTCGTTTAGTAAACTTTAGTGTATCTGTCTGTGCCTAAAACACACACAAATTACATTCCTGCTTTACTTTTAAACGCTTCTCAATCCATCTAATTAGAAAGTTCAATGTCGCTTTGTTATTGATTTTAAAACAAAAGTCTAATGCCCGGTTTCCTGGCCGCTGATTAAGTTAACAGGTTGGTTAAATCAGCCTCAGCCAATCACGTGCCTCTATTATTCAAAATAGCGGGACGCGATTGGCCGAAACTGATTTAACCAACCTGTTAACTTAATCAGCGGCCAGGAAACCGGGCGTAAATCAAATTGGTTTTATAACAAGTCACAACAAAACAGTAGAATAATATCCCCAAAATTTTTGAGCTAGCTAATGCCCGGTCTATATCTTTTGTAGACTATACTCAATCTCTCCATGACATTCGTGTTAATTCGCTAATAGAGTGATTGTACAAACAAATAACGTGACGAACAATAGACACAGGCGCCTTAAGTGCCGGCTTGTGCAAAATGCAGCGCTTTAAGTGATTCTGCTATTGTGAATTTGTAGATTGTGTATGAAGTGTGGATAGATTTGTTTATTATGTTAGTATGGCAGATGTTTGTTGAATGTTATGTGATTTATTTAATGCTATCTGAAAACAATAATATGGTGACGTTTACATTCGTCAGGAAAGGAGGTAAAGGGTAAACGTCTATAAACTCTCTAAACTTAAGTTAAATTTTAAAGTAATCTGTGGTTAAACTAAGACTAGCATAGCATTACAACTATGACATACCAAATAAAAACGGTCAAGTGCGAGTCGGAATCGCACAAGAAGGGTACCGTACCATCGTACAACACAACTTAAGCACTCAAAACAATAAAACAAAAACAAAATAAAAAACTCTCTTGTATGGTCTTGATCAAATCGGTTTCATAGTGAAAGTTGCTCAGAATGATGTCCCTAACAAAGTAGTTTCTCATTTTGCGTTAATTCATTTACACCTTGTATACAACAACACATTCTGTGAAAATTTCAACTTTCTAGCTATTGCGGTTCGTGCTCTAGGACCCGCTGACGGACGGACGAACGGATCGACGACGGACAGACAGATGGACAGCGGAGCATTTGTAATAGGGTCCCGTTTGGCACCCTTCGGTACGGTACCCTAAAAACGGAATAGAATGGCAGCTAATTATAAATTGACACGCCCATTCGCTTAAGGACAGAAGAGTCCTTTGAAAAATATTGACATTAAAATTATTAAGGGAAAAATATTGGCATTAAAATTATTAAGGGAAAAATATTGACATTAAAATTATTAAGGGAAAAATATTGACATTAAAATTAGTTTGACAGTGGGTACCAAGACGTCAATTAATGTCTAATTTCTGACGTCTTGGTACCTGTCAAACTAATTTTAATTTCAATATTTTTCCCTTTTCGGCCAGGAGAATGACAATGGCTTGACTCTTGTAAGGATAATGAAAACATCGTGGTTCAACAAGGATTGGATAAAAGATTCCTGCAATTAGCAGCTGTATTAAAGTCCGGTGCAAGTATTAACTTTAGTCAGAGACTATATATCCAATTGACTGCGCTGCGGGGGCATGCGGCTCGCCAAACGTTTGTGTATTCAACAAACGTTCGCATACGCAACCTATGTACGATGACGGGCCGCCCCAGACAGTTTCGCAGCGGCTGACCAATCACTGCTCTCTTACCTCGTCGCCCGCCGCCCGTAAATTGGTGAGTTGTGTTTCAAAGGAAAATTTATCTATGCGCTCTCCACTGGATAAGTGCCCCCTGACTTTAGTCTAAGTAATACCCACGACCCAGTCCCAAACCCAATGACCTAATTAGCCCACCATCGGCAATCCCCACGGAAGACCTACGGAGCGCGGGCCGCCGCCAGCGAAGCCCCCCCGTGCGGCTCCCACGGCCGGGGGGCGGAGCGCTAGGGCTCCGCACGTGGCACCAACACTGCTGGTTTCCGGTCACTGGTTTTACTAAGTATTTAATTTGCACATTCAGATTCAGAAGGTTATTAATTGATATTTTTGGAATACTTATAGGTAGGTATGTCCTGTCCTGATGAACTTGAATTAAGTTCAGTTTCAAATTCAAATTCAAATTCAAAATTCAAAAATGTTTATTGTTTAACAGAGACATTTACATAGTGTAGGCTGAAGCCTTCTTTTAAGTATAAAATACCTGTATTAGAAGACTTCGCTCCCTCGTTTCAAGTCATTTAGTTAATAAACAATTTAAAAAAAAAATGATATTAAAAGTGTTGAAAACATATAGCATGTACGAGACGATTAAAAACCAGTGATACATTTATTTTAAGTTGACAGGGTTTACAATAATAGGTATTTATCACTGGCTCTGACTTATTTTGGGATTGAAATATCATCCGTAAGTGTGTAAGGGGTAAGGGTTTTTGTGTAGGGTGTGTGTGTGTGTGTGTGTGTGTGTGTGAGTGTGGTGTGTGTGTGTGGTGTATGAGGGTGTTTGTGTGTGTGTGAGAGGGTGTGTGTGTGTGTTGTGTACATGAGTGTGAGAGGGTGTATGTGTTAGAGTTCGATAACAACCAACAAGTTTAAAGTGGGATAAGTGATTAATTTTCCTATTTTGATAAATTCGGCGTGAAAAGCTCAATGAAAAGTTGTTCCATAGAAGCTCATAAACACAAACGCCTAGCGCCACCTAGTATCAAGTAGCAAAACTACTAAATAGTAAGTTATAACAAAAATAACGATTTCATAATTTTCTATTTAGTTTCAAACGTGATTTCAGTATTTCTTTCAACTACAACTTTTACTATGAAATAGATTTGATCCGAGCAACTTAATTTTTCTTTTTCCGTACGATACTCCGTTATTTTTATTTACCACAGAGATTCACAGACGGACTCACAACTTTGTTGCAACTGTTTTCGTATTAATCTCTCAATATTCATCATTGATACATTTTGTATGCTCTCGGATGGATTTGCAGTCTGCAATAACTTTGCTTTGAACATGTTATTTGTGGTAACTGCGCAAGATTACTGCACATCAAAGATAAAGATAAAGATAAAGATAAAGATTCTTTATTTGCCAAGATAAGGGTAGGTAGTCGATGGTCAATTGATACATAAGAACTCCTTATCAGCTATTAATTTTAGCATGCAAATATTCAATAATCCACATAGGTAACACCGAAAAAATAAATCTTGTTGTAACAATACTTATAATTATTTTACGTACAAGTTTTATATTTCATAAACTCATCTACTGAATAAAAACATTTCTGTAGGAGCCATTTGAAGAGTTCATATTTAAACTTATTGATTGATAAATCTTTTATGTCTTTAGGTATTTTGTTAAATATTTTAACGCACATTGCAGGACAATTCTTAAGATACAGTGATGTACGTGGGGTATGATTGTATATTAACCTATTCGGGTTTCTTGTATTTCTTGGATATTGTTCTTGGGCTCTTTTAAATAATTTTGGGTTATGTTTTACAAATTTTCCTATTTCCAGTATATACAAACATGGTAATGGCAATATATTTAATTTAGTGAACATCGGTTTACATGATTCAGTTGGGGCCATACCACAAATTGCACGCACACATTTCTTTTGAGCAATAAAAACATTATTAATATCAGTGGCGTTTCCCCAAATTACAAGACCATATCTCAAGACGGACTCTACATATCCATGATAGGCAACTAGAGCAGTCTTTATCTCAGCTGTTTTCCTAAGTCTACTTAATACAAAAATAAATCTATTAATTTTCTTACAAACTTTATCAGTATGATCTTTCCAATTCAAATGTCTATCTATGTGAATACCTAAAAATGTCACACCATTAGCCTCCTCTATGATTTGTCCCTTATGATTTATATTTAATGTCATATCTCTATTGAATTTGTCAAAATTATTAAAATTAATGTACTTTGTTTTATCCAAATTAATCTGTAAATTATTATTATTCAACCACTCAATTACACAAGTTATAGCATTATTAATGTCTGATTCGTGCAAGGAAATGTCATCACCTATTGCGCGAGTTACATTTATTGATATATCGTCTGCGAACATAATGCACCATTGGTTTGTCACCTCAGGTAAGTCATTTATATAAAGTAAAAATAGAAGTGGTCCGAGGACACTGCCCTGAGGGACGCCGAAAATGTTAGATTTTAGAACATCTGATTCTGGTATTCGGACTCGATAGAGTTATTTCGATTGAGATATTTGTATTTTGTTATTAAAGCAAGCCAGTAAAGATTCAAAATCAGTATCTAATAGATATACTTACGCCGAGTTTCTGAAAATGTGATCAAATGAACTACTGAACAAACTCGAACGACTTCAAAATCTCGGGATTTATCTTCGGGCTGCGCAAATACGACCATCCAATACATAGCACCTAATATAGGGTGAAATTAAATTAGCTGACCATATTTTGAGGAATGACAGTACCCATCATTGTGAACAACTTTCCCTATGAAACATATATGGTCGCAAATGAAAAACATTTTTCGTCCTCCAGGACATTGCCCCTGATCAGCTGATTTCAAGTTACTATGGGAGACCCAAAAATTCTTTTCGTTTGCGACCATATGTTTCATAGGGAAACTTGTTCACAATGATGGGTACTATCGTTCCCCGAAATATGGTCAGCTAATTAAATGTCATCCTGTAGATATACGGCGAGTTTCTGAAAAAGTGATCAAATATAACAGGCTAATTCGAAATAGCGGCACGTGATTGGCCGAAATGAGTTTGAAATGATATTAACAGTCTGCTACATACATTTGATCTCTCTTTCAGAGAACGGGCGATAATCTGTAGAACAATAAGGGGTTTTATTTTGGGGATGCATCGGGTAAAACCAAAATTGTTTGGAAATGTTTTCTATTCGAAAGTTACCTCAATTTCGTTGGTGAATAAGCTCCAAAGGATCATAAAAAGTATTGCTAAACCAAACACAAGGAAATCATGCAAGAATGTGCCATGCAATATGATATCGCAACCGAACTCGCGAGCAACAGGAGCATGATTCTCGCGCATTCGATATACGACATCTACACCTATATCGAGTGATTGGTCTCGATATCCGTATATCGAAGGCACGAGAATCGAACCGCAGGCCCCTGATTCTCGCGCTGAGATCATCTCCCCAGCCGAGATATCGGTTTTGAGACCTCCTAAATCCGTCGAAAACGATCTCGATTAATATTTATCGGTCGAAAACGATCGAGATATCTCGGTTGGTCGAAAGGCTACTCGTAAGAATAGCTTTTTCTTGTTTTTGATAGAGATTTCGGTATCTCAAAATCGATATTTCGACCATGGACATGATCACGCTAGCGCCAGAATTGCCCCCCCGGTTTTATTCTCATCTTTCCGTAATTTCTGTGATATTCTTTATCTTTACGACTACTGTGCTACATAAACACATACGAGTAGGTAATCATCTGGCCTGACTTTGTACTTATTTCGTAGAAAGTCTAGTTTGGAGTTAGAGTTAGCACTTCTGCTAGGTACTTAATAATGAAAAAGACGTGAAGAAATGTATTATGTTATGTAAGTCTCACTGTCACGTAAAATGGAGATTTCAGTTACTAATGGATAATTTTAGACGCAACAGTTTTTTCTGCAACACCATTATTAGAATCACCGAATCCCACAACAAGGCGTAAGCATGGCTGTTAATGTTTGCCATTAACACCAAATTCCAAATTCAAATTCCAAATTATTTATTGCTACATTGTGGTTGTAGAGTTGTTAAAGTAAGGAGGTCCTGACAATGGACCCTGTAAGGGCACCATGTATAGTTAAAAGGTTTCACACTTACATGTTTCTAGTAATCAACGAATATGTCATACAATAAGTGTACGGAGTGTACTAAGACCAAATCATGGAACAATGGAGAGTGGTACAAACAAATCTGCATTAGTATTCCGCAGCGCTTCGCTCGCGGCACGACTGCACAGAGTTTACTGTTACCTGCATCACATCGCTGTGCTGAGACGTTGAGAAGCGAGAGATTTTGTTGACTATAACTAACGTCCATTTTCAACAATCTATCTATCCATGGTTTTCACATTACTAGAGTTAGATTTGACAGTTGCCCTATGGAACTTATGTCAAATTTGACCCTATCTATCTGCAGATCGAGGATAGATAGGTTATTGCAAACGGCCGTAAGCAGGTTTAGTTCTTAGGGTTCCGTACCCGAATGGTGCCAAACGGAAGCCTGTTACTAAGCCTCCGCTGTCCGTCTGTCTGTCTGTCCGTCGTCGTCAGCGGGCTCTCTAGCACGAACCGTAATACCTAGCTATGAAATGGAAAAAATACAGAATGTGTAAGTATATCTGTCACCTACACGAAAATACAGAATGTGTAAGTATATCTGTCACCTACACGAAAATACAGAATGTGTAAGTATATCTGTCACCTACACGAAAATACAGAATGTGTAAGTATATCTGTCACCTACACGAAAATACAGAATGTATAAGTATATCTGTCACCTACACGAAAATACAGAATGTGTAAGTATATCTGTCACCTACACGAAAAAAATAAGGGTGTTTAGAATCAAATAGTATTAAGTTAATTTAAATATAATAGCGCCTGAATTTCTTTGGTTAGCAGAACTATGAGACGAAGATTAAAAATGTTCACGTAATATCTGTTAATTTTAAGCCCTGTTTCTTGTACGATGATGCGGAGCCCTTCGTGTGAGAATGCGACTCGCACCTGACCGAGTATTTTAAATAATCATAAAAGGAACCTAATCTCACTAACAGAGGATATAAAAGCTTATATCAATGTTCTCAATCTGAACTTTTACGAATCCTACCTAAGTGAATCATAATCTAGCTAGTATTTATGTAGATATGAAAATAGATTACTGTAGATATGAAAATAGATTACTGTAGATATGAAAATAGATTACCAGGATTTCTGTCTATTCAACTATCCCAGTATCGAATATAAAATCGATTTAGCATAAAAATAACTGCCATTTTAAACAAGGCAGGTACATGTGAAACAAATCGACCATGTAACAGCCATACAAGCCATACATTCATTCATCAAATCTGAATTGAGTCATTATGCGAGGCCGAACAGACAACATACAGACATACAGACAGACAATGGCGCGAACTCTCCGGCGTTTACCATGGGAACTTGGCTGAATGCGAAATAAGGTCTGTATTATTATGATTCAAACTTTTTGAACTGTAACACTATTCTGTAACTCTGATCATTCAGAATTTTAGATATTCTAGATCTTCATAATGTGCCAGTGTCACGTGTTTAGATATCACTGTAATGCATACAGGCAAAACAGGGTTACCTACTTTTGGACCCCTAGAGTACTATTATCTCTTCTGTGCCCCTAGCCAAAAGTTACTATTATTTTAGGGACATCATTCTGAGCATCGATTTGATTAGAGCAACATTAATTTTCACTTCTCCATACAAATCAGCTAACCCACTCTCCAGCCAAAATGTACTGGGAAGTAAAAAATAAAGTTGCTCTGATCAAATCGGTTTCTTAGTGAAAGTTGCTCAGAATGATGTCCCTAAAATTATAGTAACTTTTGGCTAGGGGTCCAAAAATAACCCTTTATTGACATTTTCGTATGACATGTGAGTTGTTTCGTATGACATGTGAGTTGTTTCGTATGACATGTGAGTTGTTTCGTATGGCATGTGAGTTGTTTCGTATGACATGATCCAATTTGCGTCTATACCCTTTCAATTCGCATGAGCGAGAATTGCGCCCTTACCTCTTTCGAGAACCTGGAAGTTAGAGTTGATTTGTTGCTCGGTGGTTACCACTACCCGGGAAGGACGTGAAGGGCTGTAGTCCCAAGCATTTCCTCCGGTGTGATCAGCTGCCTCCCCTTCAAAACATATCTATTGACTTTTGACCAATCAGAAGAAAAAGCAATTATTTCGCAAGAGTTTGTGATGTGATTTATAGTTAGGTACGTGATTTTGAATTTGAAAGGAATGGCCTAAATGACGTGTCAGGAAGATTGAAAACCTTTTTAGAGAAACTGATGAAGCATAATTAATTATCATCACAACTTCTCCTATAAGGGTTGACAGACGCTCAGATATCAGATATTAATAAAAGGGAACATTTCAGTTAAAACAGCAAGGGGATATTATTATATTCATTCATTCACGCACATGTATATAGGGGATAAGTCCACGGCCGTTGCTTTTTCTAGATACCTGCAATCGTTAAGCTGTTTAGGTAATTTTTAGGGTTCCGTACCCGAAGGGTGCCAAACGGGACCCTATTACTGAGACTTTGCTGTCTGTCCGTCCGTCCGTTCGTCCGTCCTCCGTCCGTCTGTCTGTCACCAGGCTGTATCTCATGAACCGTGGTAGCTAGACAGTTAAAATTTTCACAGATGATGTATTTCTGTTGCCGCTATAACAACAAATACTAAAAATCAAAAGAAATTTAATATTAAGGTAGGCTCCCATACAATAAACGTGATTTCTTTGCTCATTTTTGTTCGATATTGATAATGGTAGCAGGTCGACACTTAAAATGTTCACAATATATTGAGTATTAATTAACTTAAAATATTAATAATTAAATTAAAATTAAATTAATATTTAGGGGGGGCTCCCATACATTTAATTTTTTGCGGTTTTTTATAGATAATGGTACGGAACCCTTCGTGCGCGAGTCCGACTCGCACTTGGCCGGTTATTCCAAAATACTTCAGCCAGCTTTTGTGACAGACAGATCACAAAATGTACAGACAAACATTCTGTACCAGACAGCTATTACCTACCTCGCTCGTGAGAAAGCAGTTTCACGGCCGATTACCCGCGCGGTATGAAAGGCGATAATACAGCCTGCTACATACATCATACCTTTGTGCCACCAATTAGGCACAAATTAGTTTTGATGTGAAAAGCTATACTGGTTCGGACAATTAGGTTCATTGACAATGTAACTCAATTTCACGTACTGGGCCAAGCCAATCGCCGGTCGGATAGATAATTGGTTTTTGCAAGAGCTACAGAATCATTGATGCTAATTATATTAATCTTTTACATAACTAAAAATGACAAATTAAACCCCTCACTTGCCTTTTAATAAAATGTTCCCACAGTGGACATTGGCCACTGTGCAACAATTGACCAGTGTCCGGCCACAAGTGTAATTGTTGGCCACAAAGCTGATCAAGCGCCATTGAGTCCAGTGTCGACGAATTAGCTTGTATTGTGCGCAAATATCCTTTTAAAACTTACATCAGTTACATTTCCTCCTGTAAATACGAGTACCTATATCAGCTTAAGCCTACACTATGTAAATGTTATCTCTGTTATATTAATAAACCTTGTAATTAACAATAATAAATAAAATTCAATGTACAATAAATAATTTACAATCATCATTACACATCCATTCACTACTCACTACAATAACTCATTCAAACATTACACCTCCATCTCTATTACACACCACACACACACACTCTCCCTCACACACTCTCTACACTAAGTTAATATTTTATTGTTACTCTAATTTAACCTTTACTTTTCAATGTTAATTTCAATAATTTTCTTAATTTAATAATTATCATATTTTAATTTATCACTGATGCAACAATGGGCATTGATCAGGGAGGCATCGATTGTCGTAAAGTGAAAACCATTTAGAGGAATAGGGATACTGATTACTATAAGGGGTTTAAATAAATAAAATTAAAACGGATTATTAATATTTATCGCAAAAACTGTTAATTTCATTTTCTTTCAAATACGTCATCGTTGGCTCTAATGCGGTAGTTCCATTGCCTACAAATATTTAAAAAAAAATACATTTGTCAACAACAACAACTGTCAAAAGTGTCAAACAGAGAAATAACCGCTGAAAATAACCTTCGCATCGCAACAAATAAACATCCGAATAATACTAAAATAATCATGGGATCTAGAGAGTGCTTCGTTCCAAACAGCAAAAACAATTCGAAAAATAGCCCAACTAAACTGTTTGTACGCATTCGAGAAGATTTGCGTCAAAAATGGTGTCGTCAAGCTAAGGCGGAATATTTCAAGGTGTACACACAATATTGCTGTGAAGATCACTTGGAAGTAAGGATTCTTTAGTCTCTTTGTTAAATACTTACTTAAATACTTACATTAACGGATCAATAAACTCAATTCAATTCTTGGTTATTGGCAATTTTAGAAATTAAAATGTTATAACTCGTTACCGACATCGGATAACAACGACTTATTATTTAAATATTAACTCTTGTTGACATTTGTCAAACGTCAACGTATTTTTACTTTTTAAAGGCATGATTGAATGCAAAGGAACTTACCTAATTATGCCAGTGGTGACGTCATACTTACAAAATTCAGAAATTTTAAATAATTAATAAAAAAATAATGACATCAAAAAATTAAAAAATATTCAAATTAGTTTCTTATATTTGTCTATATTTTCGATTTATAGAATAAAAAAAATGGGTGTTACGATGCCCATTCGGAAATTATTTAGACTATTAGATATTGTGTCATTTACTGGTGGGAAGTATCTACTCATCCTATGCCACAGGACTTGCCCTTTTTTAGGGAGTAGAGATCATCCCTTGTTCTTTACAATGTAAATAACAAGTTTAAATGTATAATTTTTCTGAATAAATTATTATTTCATTTCATTTCTTATTTCAAACATATTTGAATTTTTGAAATTTATGAATTTCGTAAGAATTTAATACTAGTTTAACGTTTGACGACCTCTGTGGCGCAGCGGTTGCGCACTGCCTACCATGCGAGAGGTCCCGGGTTCAAATCCCGGCTGGGGACAAAAAACCCCCCAGGTCTTGGATGTTCACATGTTTTTGATGTCGCTGTTTGTGATTCCCACGACACAAAGCATCCTAGTGTGGCGCCAGAAACAATGTATGAGCCTGTATGTAAATGTTTATGTTTGTTTAAAATAGTATGACACAAGAACTTAGTAAGGTAAATTGTTATTGTTATACATATAATTGTGAGTTTTTTTCACTCAGCCTTATCTAGTACAAATACAGTCGTAACATTGGTAATAAGGCGTACGTAATCCCCAACTAATCCCCACTGGACAGACAAGACAGAGTCACGCACGACACAGAGAACAGAAGACACAGAACACAACGAGAAAGTCGGAGAAAATACGTATGCTTGTCTCGTTCTGAGGCTTGTCTTGTTTCTTTCTCTCTCTATTCCATTTCTTGTGTCTGTTGGTCTTGTCGTGCCTCAGACTTGTCTTTAATGGGGACTGAACCTCAGACGTCTTCCCCCAGTCTTCAGTGTTCTGCCGTGTTGTCTGTTTGTTTACAGATTGCATACTGAGACCGATATTGCAAGTATTGCAACAACAATCATGCCCCGGTCCGCGCATGCGCTTACCAGCCTGTAGCAACAATAGTAATCGTGTATTACTCACACGGTGTCTCCAATGACGAGTGTGTAGTATACTGAGCAGCAAAGCAAGCATACATTCTATACCAAGGACCGAATCCATTGGCGGATAGAGGGGGGGGGGGGGGGGGAAAGTTTTCGATTTAATTTAGGTGCACTTTTTCACAGTATACTCAATAGAAATAGAAATACATTCTTTTTACTCAACTTTTATATTTAATTTAGGATCGATTCAATTGGCAAGGGGTTATAGAACAAATAAAGGGAAAAATATAAAACAGTTGAATTACATTTTTTAAATCTCTCTAGTTGTAGGTACATGGTATTTAAGTATCTCAACTACAAGAGTCAAGCTTGATGCGTGTTGGCTGCTTGGTGTGCTGTCTACTATAAGCATTACGCAATGTATGTAGCCAAGAGAATCTTTAGCGCGGGTCAAGGTTAAGTTTAGTTAGTGTCGTCTGATAGGTAAATCAAAGGAACAGAATACTTTTGTCACTTGCTGACCTTGTCACTTATTTTGAGTAGGTAGTTAACCCAAGTGTTGGAGAGGCGGTGCTGGTGTAAGCTCGAATTACTAATTTTGTAGCGAAAAGGAAAACTATGGCCAGTTCAAAAATATTTTTTGATCGGCAATGTCCATTTTATTTATGTATGTATTTATACACGATACGATACAGATACGAGTTTAGTATGTATGAATACCCGTTGTTAACAGAGCAAGGGAAATAATTGTAAGACAGTGATACTTCCTCCCAAGATCCTTTTAATCAAAATGTCAAAGAAAAGTTCAATAACCTTCCGATGCCGTGTTATGAATTCAACTATTAAATCGTATAACTATGTAAACGCTTTACATAACTGCTTCTTAAAATATGCAAAGCTAACCATAATCAATAACCATAAGAAGGGGTATTCAATATAGAACTAAACTTCAAGCGCAAGAGAACCCTAAAAACCGGTAGCCAACGCAACTCACCTTGGGTTCCGTTCAATTTCAATCAAAACATATTGAAGTTCCCAAGATTATGACACCGTACTGATGGATTGCAATACATAGATCCATTCACCTCAAGCCTGCCGCTTGGCTTAGCTGCGATTCGTGTTTTATACATATTTTTATTTTGCCGTATTTTCATTGAAATGTTTTCGCGCATTTTTGTGTTTTTGGTTATTTGTGGCAGCGCGAAGGAGAGCTGGCAGCTACTACCTTTGCGTGAGTAACTGAATTATAATTTCAGGTCAAGTACGGTATTTGCGTATACGACTACGGACCAATTATATTTTACTTTTTAGCAAGTAATTCAATAGATATTCAATTTTACGTGACCGGGGGCTAGTTTATCGCCTCAGCTATGGAGATTGAAGGTTTCCTCACGATATTCCGTTACTATCAGGACATCCACATAATGTACTACATAAATTAGTGATCTCATTGGCGCGTCAGCAGCGTATTCGAACCCGCGTCTCCTACGTGAGTGCGATTATAAAACAACTAGACCACGAACCTTTGTTTTTCCAAAGATATGCATAACATACATTCACATATTTTTCTGGCCCCACACGGGGATACCATGTTTCGTGAGAACGAGAAACATCAACGTTACACGTCTTTTTCTTCCTGTCAAGTCCGCCTTCGAACTCGGGACGCTTGAGAGGCAGAAAAGTCTCAGACGTCATCAGTAGTTAGATGATTGGAAGATGATGATGATGATGACCCCCCCTCTCCCGCAGCGGACTACATCCACCCGTGCTCCGAGCTGACTGACGAGTGCTTCACCCAAGCGACCCTGGACGCCATACCTGGCATAGTGAAGGGAATCCCAGAGGCGAACGTCCCGGCGCTGGACCCACTGGTTATGGACAGGTGAATTGAAATTACTAGCCTATTATCATCCCACTGTTGGGAAAATGCCTCTCTTCCATTCTTCCACATATATCGCTCCTGGATTCCCACAAGTTCTTGAGGTGGTCCCTCAGCTCTACACTTTACGTTTTCTAGGGCGGCCTCGACCTAACTTTGCAGTTTAGGGACCCAGCGTGTCATTTGCTTGGCCTATCAATCAGGGGGCCTAAGGTCGCATACGAGCAGCGTAGCCGGTCCAGTCCCACCACCCACTTAAATTCGGCCGCTTTTTCCGAAAGTGAAATGAAACTACTCTAAAAATAATTTCAAGTTCAAAAGTTCCGCACATTACAAGTTCTGTCATTACAAGAAAAGTACGTCTCTTGTAATGACGTCAAGTTCATTAATTGTTGCAAACCAAGACTAAAAACAAAATCGCTCAAGTGCGAGTCGGACTCTCATGGGTTCCGCACCATCGTACAAGAAAAAGTAAAAAGCAAACAAAAACAGATTGATAATTTTTACTAATTTGTACTTAAAAGCTACCAGCCAAACCCCCCCACCATAAACCCTGAGCCAGCGTGATGGAGAAATGCTTATCTCACTCACTCTTTTCAATGTTTTGATTTACAGGAACATCAGCCTGAACCTGCCAGGAGATGTGAAGATGACCTTTCACAACGGGAAACTGCTGGGCCTCGGATCTTGCATTCCAAAAAGAGTGGCGTGAGTTTGAGTATCTACCTCTGTACCTACCTACCTGCTACTGGGTTTTATAATCAATCTCTCCATGGTAGGTACCTAACCTATGAACCATGGTGCAGTTGATCACTCACTGACCGATTTGGACCTACTTAGCTAGGGATACCTTTCTGTTTCTTGTGCATTTATATTTCTTAACCGAGGGCTGCCCGAAAGAAGGAAAGCTCGGCAGCCAGGTATGTTGATGACATTACCAATATCGAGGGGAAACCCTGGATTCAATTAGCACAGGACACAAATAGGAGAAGGCTTCCAGAAGCTAAATGTTACTACCCGATGATCCACCACGATGACCGTCCTATATTTTACGAGAATAATTTATACTCTTTATGGAATTGACCCCCCCGATGAACGACCGTGACATGTCTCATGCAAGGGTTTACGTAACCGGCAAATCGCTTGCTATACACAAGTAACAAGGTAATTGTCGGTTAACTGCTGGATAAAATGAACACCAGATAATGATAGGTTCATTAGTTAACAGCAACATTCTTTTTAACGCGGTAATGGGGAAAAACATTGTCTATTAAATTAATTATGGTAATTTTGAAATGGCTTCTACGATACTATATCCTTAACTTATCGACCTATCATAGATACTGCAGTTTCAGAAGCAGAAGAAATATCGCCTAATAGCACAGATGATTAAATTAGAGTAAAATGTAGCGCAGAACTAAAAGGCGTTTATAAAACTTGTTTTCTAGTATTCTTGTTCTGAAGAAGTAGAAGTATGTAGTATAGCACAGACAGTAGGTTACAAACATAGTAAGTTGTTATTAGAGATATTAAAAACCCTACAGTCAATCAAATCTGAGATATTAAAGCCTAACTTTGAGTGTCCGTAAAACCTTTGAGTTGACAGTTAAGCATCCAGCATACAAAAAAAACATACGGGTCGAATTGAGAACCTCCTCCTTTTTTGAAGTCGGTTGAAAATACGGAAAATTCTCGTTTGTCGTCAGGTCGATCCGTGAGAACCGGACTTTCATCTTCGACATCAAGTGCAACCTGACTATCAAGGGCCGGTACAGCGTCACTGGCAGACTTCTGCTCTTCAACCTGGATACTGACGGCCTGGCCAAGATCAAGATCTGTGAGTCTATCACCATCATCAGTAACGCCCGGTACCCGAAAAGATGACAAAATCTCTTGTTAGATTCATCAGCCATTCAGTCAATCACGTGCCGCTATTTTGTTTTTGTTATCTTCTATTAATGACGACTATTTCAAAAACTGGTGGTTAGCTACTTCTTCTTCAAGTACCATCTCCTATCGGAGGTTGGTTATCATTACCTAATTTAGTGACCGCGATTTTGTGGCTCGGAATATGGCGAGATTCTGAAGCCAGTGTGTTCTATGGCCAGGTCTTCAACTTCCTGGCATGTTTTAATGCAAGATGGTATTTTCTAAGCCTACATCGACCCACTAGGGAGCATAAGCCTCTTCTCTATAGCTCCAATACTCACGGTCCAGTGAGATCCCATCGACTTTGTGATGTCTACGGACCTTCGGTCAGTTGTGAACCCACTGGCTACAGTATCCACTCATAATGACACTCCCGTAATAAAAAGAAACTGTACAGTACAGGGTTTTTACGGTGGCGGAACGGGAAAGAATTACACAGTTATGAGGTGCGTTTATCTTGTTTGAAGAACGAATGTGACAATATTTCTACTTAGGCCGGAAACAAAATCGCGAACTCTGACTGTGCTGGGTTTTAAAATAGTGGCCGAACTAAACAACTCTTTATTAATCTGTGCCTAAAGGTCTAACCGCCACACTCCAGTCATTATAGAACCATTAATTCTGTTTCCAAATTTTGGAGTAACCAATCATTGGGGCCAATTCTCTAGGTTACACTCACTATAATTACTTGACAATAATCCCTGCGATTCCGAAGGCGACACGAACTATACTAACTAAACTAATTAAAATGGTGTGTTTGAAAATGGAATCTGTGGCCACCGCGCAAGAGCTGTCGGATTAGAAGGTTGTCAGTTTAGTGCCTTTAGTTCCTCTAGTTTAGTGGTTTTGACACCTCAAGAACCCATATTAAGCGCTTATTACATTACGCTGTGTCGGCAGGGCACGATTTGTTTAGACGTCTCACTCTGATGGAACGACTAGAAAGAGACAGTGAGTCAGACAGGGCTCTGCCGACAGCGTAGTCTAATAGGCCCATTAGCTCTGACGCTCTTACGCGGTTGCCATAGATTCCATTTTCGAACTCACTTTTGAATTAGTTCATCACTAGCCCAAATCAGGTACAAAAATTCGACAGAAAATGTCACGCAAAAAAAGAAGCATTAAAACACCGTGATGCTATGTTATAATATTGTAGTAGTTATAGCACAGAATAACAAATTTATAGTAAGTAGTTTAGGTTGCTTTACCTGTACCTGTACCGTATCCGTGTATCTAATTATGTCTGTTTAGTCAGACTGCGAGTAACTAAATATAAAACGCTCCAAATCAATCATCGAAAACAATATTAAATAAAATAAATATAAGTACATGTTTGTAGTGCAACTGCAAATATTAAAACTCAACTACAATTAGCACTATCGAGTCATTTAGCCAAACCTTGTACAAGTTTTGGAACCTTCGCTCTCACACTATTAGTATAATAGTTTAAACATGCAACTTTTGCAACATGCATACTTACTAAAATATTGCAATACTATCAGAAATATGGTCCATACACATTGGCAATAAAGTCCACGTCTGATTCGCGCTACGAATTAACCAGTGGTTTTCAACAAGTAGATAGATAGTTATTTCTATGGAGCTCTATAATCACTATATTGATCCGCATATGGGTTTTATGTTTCGAAACGCCTTCTGCAATTTAATTAGACGTTTTGAGAGATACTTGTAGCCCGATATCTGCTCTACTTAATATTTACTAACTTAGCGATATTGAAATATTTAATTTCACGAAGAACGCAGTTCTGCAAGATATTAAAGGAGAGTAGGTACCTAAGTACGAGTATAAGTAGATCTCAGTGTTTGTTTTTTTTTCAGTGAACCAACACATCAAGCTAGAGGTCCTTGAGAAGGTGGTCACGAACTCCAAGGGCGAAGGTCACTACAAGGTCAACTCCTTCAAGTACAAAGCAGACTACGGCTCCGACCTGAAACTTAACTTGACCAATTTGTTCAGGAACAACCCTGTTATAAGTAAGTGCTTATTATATATTATAATGTACTAGTTTTGTACATATGAACGTAATGTTTTTGGGTCGACGGTATTACCGGGAAAGACAATAGTGATTGGCATAGGACTGGACTAAGGCTGCCGATGACCGATGCTAATGACGTTTTATATTGACGTTGACTAAGTAATCTGTATGATTTTATGGTCAATAAAAAAATATATATACGGTGTTAAGAAATATTTTGGAGAATTTATTTATTTATTAATACACAAAACAGCAGTACAGACAAAGATTACAACATTAAGATTAGACCAAACATTTCCTTTGCAACGCCAAAAGCATGTGTATACAGCATTACTGACACACTGCCAATTGCATGACATACATTCTTCTACTTTTTGAACATCTGGAGATAGTTCACAGAATGATATCCCTAATTACTTTGTTTAGATACTCTTTACTTTAGAGGCCTTTACTCAACAGTGGGTGTTGGAGGCTGGATACAAAGATACCCTGATTAGTTATAGCTTAACCCAATATTTTGCTGAACGTTACTGTGGGATCTTTAGTTCTGGTTACCATTTCAGAACATTTATGGCATAGCCAAGAGTTCATGGCATACTAACAGCCTTCCCTTCCTTTCAGGTGCAAACATCTTAGAAGTGATCAACGCAAACTCTAAACTGCTGGCCCACGAGATGGGGGGTCCCATTCTGGACTATGGCATCGGGTATGCCATGAATGTGACCCAGAAATTCTTCGACGCATACACATACGACCAGCTGAGCAAGGTCCCTCTGACTGAAGAGTTCTTTGTTAAAGACGAGTCGGACGATAAGTGATTGGACGTTTCTAAAGTCTCCGTAGAATCTGCTCGACTCATTGAAAGCGAGAGGAATTGAGAGGATATACAAAGCGCGTAGCTCTGTCCCTTACTTTCAGTGTCGTACGATATCGTTCTTAAAAATCGCCCATTGAGTGATTCGGGTTTGGGGTTTAATTTAACATAGATAAGTTTAGAATTAGGCTAACTTATGTATTTTAATACCACAAGTAGACATTATTTGTGAAGAGATAAGGCTGAAAATGTGTTTTTTCATTAATATTGTAAGCAGATGTAATTCTTTTGTTTTGGGATATGTTTAAGTTAAATGTTGAAAACTATGTAATGTAACTTTGTACCGTTACGTAAAATAAGTAAATGTAGCCCTTTTATATCCCCACCGAGGGGCACCGGCTTTTACCAGGACAATACTCCACCACGCTGGCTCAGTGCGGGTTAAAAACTACATCAAAACATATCTAATTCGACGTCGAGTCGCAACAGTACTAATTGTTTTGTTATTTTTATGTCTTGGAATAAGTTATTTCCATACTATCCGTCTGCTTCGAGTTTGCCGCACGCGCACCCTCTCCATAAAGCTTAGCGGATTGTCTTCCTTGTTTCTAAATGTCAACGAATGCTTTAATATTAAAATAAGTACATCCATGATACAGTGTTAGTAGTTTTTATTTGTTTATTTAGCTTTAAAATATGCAAGTATTGTTAATGTATTCTCGGATGTTTTGTGCAAAAATTTTTTTTCGTAAAAGTGTCAAATCTGATTGACGTAGAAGGTCAAGCTAAGAGCAAGGATGAAGATTTGAGTAGGTACCTACACTGAATTGTAATAATGATATATATCACATTACATTACATATTTATATTATTTTGCAGTGGATTTTTATTTTAGCAAAGTTTGTTCATCTTTGCACTATTCCAAATTCAAGTCTCGGGAAAAGTGTCATCCTACTTCCGTTTATCGATCCACATGCAGAAACTCAATTTTATTTAGTCGTATGGCTGAATTATGACAGTCGTTCGTATTACTTCATTACGAATTCATGTCAAGGCTTTTAACCAGCAACACATAAGTACATGATATCTTTAGATCTAAAATGCGGTAAACAGTCATGAAGTTTTCTTCCCGTTACAAAAAAAGCCATGTAAAACTGTTCTAAAATTCCGCCCACACTATCAGACTATCTGCACAGATTGATCCACACTATTGTTTCCTCCAACAGTATTTACATGGTGTTATTATATTGCGAAACAGCTCTGCATCATCTTGCATCAGATACAATTACCTAACGAGCTGGGAACACGCTGTACAGTCTGGTCTACGGTGACATAGACTATTTATTGCTGTTCAGATAGGCCAGGGTTTGCGTTAGAAACAAGATGTGTTGTGTAAACCATTTTTTTTTTAACATTTACATACAGGCATATACTTTGCTTCTGGCTCCACACTAGGATACCCTGTGTCGTGGGAACCAGAAACAGCGACATTACAAACATGTTAACATCCAAGACCTGGGGGCTTTTTTTTTGTCCCCCGACGGGATTCGAACGCGGGACCTCTCGCACATGGTAGGCAGATGCACAACTGCTACGCCACAGAGGTCGTCTAAATGGGGGTAGGGTACACGTCCTCAACAAAGAATTCTGATGACCTTATTTGATGATTTTGATAAATCTTTCAAATTATACGAAATATCGGAGTTGTTATCAGCTAAGTAGATTAATAATTACAAAATCTTAGTTCGCACCCCTTTTATATTTATATTTAACACGCACTTGACCATCATATGACTCCAACAGTCTAGTAACGCAAACCACGAGTATTATAATATGATATGCATAGATCTATACAAGGCATTGTCATTCAACAGCTTTATCACGCAAATGCTATTAAAACCCTGAGAAAATTCCAGTACATTGTAGAATTCGTTACATAACAGGTACATAGGTATCCTTTATTATATTAATTCTATCGGACTATAACGTAGGTTAGTTGCTCGGATTGCAGGAACGACGGCAGAAGGACCAAGGCGGTGGCAGAATGGTGGCCCAGGGATGTAAGTACGTAGACCGAGAGGCAGACCACCCGCCTGATGGTCGCATGACATCGCCAACACCGCCGGACAACATAGGACCTGACGTCTCACATTAACATTACCTATTTCTGGGATTTTATCTGGGATTACCCGTTATTATTACGAGCCTGCTATGTCCCACTGCTGGGCAAAGGCCTCTCCGGGGCAAAGGGGCACTTCCACTCTATCCGATACTGAGCGGTCTCCCTCCAGTCCTTGTCCCATAGACCCAACTCATCACTCCATTTCTTTCTGGATCGGCCACGGTTTCTCTTTTCATTTTTTGAGAGCCACTCTCTTAGCCCAGCGAAATGGATTACCAATCTACATAAATCAGAAAAAGGCTCTCCGTTAAGAATTGCTGTTAATGACATGGATGGTAATATTACATGTACATTTATGGCAATAAATTTACTAGGGCAACAGATTCCATAAGCTATGATCGGTCATCCACCCACGGGCCCACGAGGCACTTTCCCTGAAAGGCGCGCGCGCATCTCTCCAGTCTACCAAGGCTCTGGGATTGCCATATTAAACTAATTTCTTCACAAAACAGAATCCTCGGTGCGCGAGTTATACCTACTCGCAATTGGAAAACCGCCACCCTCTATCTAGGTTGTTGCTTATAATAACCTTACCTTAACCCTTTACGAAATAATTCACCAAGTTAAAAAATAAAAAAAAAACCGGCCAAGTGCGAGTCGGACTCGCGCACGAAGGGTTCCGTACCATTATCTATAAACCAAAGCAAATAAAAAAAATATGGGAGCCTCCCTAAATATATATTTTTTTTTTTTTTTTTTTAAGTAAATAATATACTCAATATATTGTGAACATTTTAAGCATCTACCATTATCAATATCGAGCAAAAATGAGCAAAAAAAAACACGTTTGTTGTATGGGAGCCCCCCTTAATATTAAATTTCTTTTGATTTTTAGTATTTTGTTGTTATAGCGGCAACAGAAATACATCATCTGCGAAAATTTCAACTGTCTAGCTACCACGGTTCATGAGATACAGCCTGGTGACAGACAGACGGACGGACGGACCAACAGACAGCGAAGTCTCAGTAATAAGGTCCCGTTTGGCACCCGTCGGGTACGGAACCCTAAAAACCGACTTCATGACCACTGAAATCACTCAAAAACCTGTCCGCGCGGGTTGCGATGTCATCTATGAACACGATACTTAATGAGCCTACGAAATCTGTCTTCTGACTTCACAATACTACACAAAATAAACAAATATCGGTCCTCACAAGGTCCTAACAGCCAGAATTCATCTCAATGACAATGAGCGTAAACGCCACAAAGTCACATAAAGGCAAAAATACGTACTATCGGTTACCTGGATAACAGTCTTTTTTATGTAGAAACCAAAAACATGTACTTATGTAGAAACGGTATTGTTATGTAGTATGGACCGATTCCTGATTTTCAAAAAATGGGATCAACCTGATGAGTCACCCTTTCATATAAAAAAATTATTTTTAAAATCGGTTCATAAATAATACCAGTTTCGAGGTAACACACATAAAAAAATTATAACACAACCGAATTGATAACCCCCTCCTTTTTTGAAGTCGGTTAAAAATAGAAGGGTCTGTCTATGTGTGTGTCTGTCCGCGACGCCCCCTAGCGGTCAAAAGGGTGGACGGATTTTAATGTGGTTTTCTGTAAATGGTAATTGACTTTCCTGTAATTATTCGATTAAAGATGGCATAGGTTTTATTGAAATGGTTAGAAATTAGAATTAATTAATTGTGTCAGGGGTTTTTATTTGTTTTAGCTACAATTAAGAAACGTCTTCACAATAGGTGAAGTCCGCTAAAAATAGTCACCTCACCCGACGTAAAACTTTAAAATTCTTCGGGATCCATGTTTCTTTTTGAACCGACGACTTCTACCGTGTTATTACAAAAAATAGTAAACGCAGTTTAACCTCAAAACAAACGTCAAATCCCATACAATTTCTTTTTTAAACAGGCGTTGAACGGGAGTTTATTTTTTTATAATAACACCCCTAATGTTTTATATTATATTTATTATGTTTTTGATTTCCATACATTGCAACATGGCATCCCTCCGCCCCAGTCTGACTGAATATGAAAGTTTGACACGAGTCACGCCCACAGATCTGGCAATAATTTGCCATAACATACACTACAGCCTCGGCTTGATAGGATCTGCGCCATGTGACGTAATCCTTGGACATCGCTATGCGGAAGATTATCCAGGTGGATAGAGATTACCTCAGAACAATGAGATTACAAGCAACTTTGTTGTCTTTAGTACCTAGTTTTTTTTATTAAGGCGCCTGGTACCTAACGCAAAAATTAGCAACTGGGTTTGAGGTGGTGGAAATTTTCACAAATCATAAAAGTAAAATGATAAGATAAAGTATACATCTAAAATGGCGCAAACTGCAGCGCGATACTTACGTCCGCGCAAAAAGTGCGAAAAGTGCAAAAAAGTGTATTTTTTGCAAATTACACAAAAACTGCTAATGATTTCTAAAATGTTAAACACTAAATTTTTTGATATTTTATTTACCGATTTTTACACATAAAAACCATACCAGCGTTCCATGTAGAACTCCTGGAATAACTCGTTTTCGGTAAAATCAATTATTAGATTATTTATTTTTTCAAATACATATCTAGTTTACAATGGCATTATGATGTTTTCAAACACTAAATTTTTTGCCAAGTTTTATAACATATCTCCAACAGCTGGAATAACTTTTTAAAGATGGGCATTTTGCTGGACAAAACATAACATAGCGTCACCCCTTTTCCCATGCGGGGAGTAGGAGTAGTATAGTAACCATAACAGCGCTCACTTTTAACCAATTAAGCAGGTAGAGCTCGTCTAAGCTGAAATGACGCGCCCCACTCCTTGGTTTTGTATTTACTTGTCATACAAAACCACGGAGTGGGGCGCGTCATTTCAGCTCAGACGAGCTCTATACAGTACCTACTCTATTTTATCTGACAAGAGGCAGCTAAGTATAATCAAAGAAAACAAACAATGACGTGCAGTTTCGCATACTTCTTCTGCTTCTACATTATACGATGCAAATGTATAGAAGACCAAAGGACAACGAAACAAAGTAGGTAGACCTAAAAGAACTAAAAGGAAATGTAACAGCTATGGCAGCTATCTAGTGCTGCTGAAACATGACTTCAATTTCCGCCGAATGTGAGTCGCCTAAACTATGACGTTCGTTTTCCCATTATACCTGAACACCGATAATATCTTTCATTTGTACACTCGCTTTCAGGTCATACGGTGTTACACAAAACAGTGGGATCGTAGTCTCTGTGTTAGAGGAAATAAGCACCAAATCCACAATTTGTAGTTTGTCGCAGCACCGAAGCAATTCGTATTTGTCAACAATGTTGTAAGTTAAAAGACTGTCACGCGACGGAACGACTAACAACAGTTGAAATAACTACAGATTTGTGGTTCGTTAAAAGTTGGACGTATTTCATAACAAAAAGTATAACCTCCCGCAAACCCCAGGCAATCAGAACTTAGAATTTCATCCTTAACTTATTTTTAGAGGAAATTAAATAAAAAAATAAAAAAGGTTAAAACCAAGCTAAGCAAGTCTAACTGAGGAACATAAAGTGCCATTTTTATAATGATTAGATAAATAACAAGAACACAAATTCAGATGCGGTGCAAAATTGTAAAAATTAAACATCGTGCGTGACAGACAGAATTTCTGGCAACTTCAGGAGACTTTTCTATCGAGCAAAATTAATAAAATAACGTCTATAGGAAAGCACAAGTCACGCTGACACTCGTGATAAACAAGCTAGTGAAAAAACATACAGCAATAATACTCGTCATTCCGAGCGATTTGTGTTTTGCTAAAGGCTAAAAGACTGTTTTTGCCTAAGGCGCCGTCTTAATAAATCTGTGCGTGCCTCTTTCACCCGTGACGGGAAAGCTCTGTATACGAGACAGACTGTACTTGTGCTTACATAAATTAACATGCTCTACATTGGATATAGCGAAATAATATGCATTACTTTGTTTAATTGATTTGGGCCCATGTCGTATTCAATTTGTCGTTCGTCCTTCTTAGGGTTCCGTACCCGAAGGCTGCCAAACGGGACCCTATTACTGAGACTTCGCTGTTTGTCTGTCTGTCACCAGGCTGTATCTCATGAACCATGGTAGCGAGACAGTTGAAATTTTCACAGATGATGTATTTCTGTTGCCGCTACAACAACAAATACTAACAAATAAAATAAATTTAATATTAAGGGGGGCTCCCATACAACACGTTTTTTTGCGTTTTTTTTATAGATAATGGTACGGAACCCTTCGTGCGCGAGTCCGTCTCGCACTTGGCCGGTTATTACATCTCCATACTCTTTTGTTGTTTCTTGTGTATTCCTGCAGTTCTTTGGTTACCTTCTTTGGGAACACAACCAAGTGTAACAGCAAGTTACACATGGTTGGTTGTATTGTATTCCCAAAGTACACACCCAAGCAATTTAAAATTCAGCTTTTCATCTGTCTTTCGAGCCACACATACCGAGGCTCGTACTCTTTGCAACGAATTGTTCATCGAGGGAGGTCCTCTGCTCGGCCCCTCTAGTCACGGCTCGATGCTAAACATTCTAATTAGACGCGTGAAACGACACCGTCTTTACTCAACTGTGAAGCTGTCTTTACAAGATGCCAAAAAACGCAAGATGCCATGAAGATGCCTGAATAAAAAAGGACAGCGTGTGTTTGGCGCGAAAGCCGAAAAAATCTTAAAGGGCAGGAAGTTGCTCACGTCCGAAGAAAATAAGTGGAACCTACAGCCCTTCAGGACCTTCCCGGTTAGTGCTAACGAGGGACAAACTAACACTAACATTTCCAGGTTCTCTGGCCAAATACAGTGCAATCTACAAAACACATGACACAGGCGAATTTAACCTTAGTTGTATTACAACGCTGTTTCACTCAATTATGAAATGGAATGTGGCATTCGCTACTCGGTGGTAGCAGCCGTAAAGCTGTACCGAATAGGGCCACCCCTCCACCAACCCGCACTGAGCCAGCGTGGTGGAGTATGGCTCTATCTTACTCGTTCCCGAGTAAAGGCCCGTGCCCCTCGGTGGAAACTTTAATGGGCTACATATTACTTTTTTTTTAATTATTATTATGAGCCTATAGCATCCCACTGCTGGGCAAAGGCCTCTCTTCCCCGTTTCCATGCATCGCGCTCCTGGGCCGATTCCCACCAGTTCTTGTTGTGGTCCCTCAGCTCGTCACATATTACTTACTTACTTAAATTATTTTCGCACTCAGATTGTGTACAAAATGTGAATGCCCTCTTATATTTCATGTGTAGAATTTGGAATGTCCTCTAACGTCTATATAGTCTCCTAACCTACCTATCTATTTGCACAATACCCCGTGTAGACCCCGACTCTATCAGATGATGTCGCGACGTAATGGCACTCTTCAAGTCATCATTTCCAAGTATGGCGCCTGCACGCATGCGCGCTGCATGCTAAAACCTGCGTCTGCGCTGATGTCGGGACTGATGAGGATTGAGGGATGCCAGCGGAAAATGAAGTTGGGAGAGCCATGGCCGAATACACAGTGCTGCTCAAATTAAGTACCACTCGAATGTTTTGCTAGCGAGTGATAGCTGGACTATCAGTAACCGTCATTTGTCCTAATAAATAATGTTAACCAACACAGTAGTCTGACTCCATTAAATAATGCCAGCTAATTGATCACATAGAGGTGTTACCATGTTTTGACATTTGGCTACAGATTCTTCTGTTTTTTTTCTAATGTGTCTCTGACTGATATTGAGGACTTTGTTCTTCGGCTGTACTTACTTATTTATACGAATAAAGCAATTTCTATTTAACTGTCCACTTCCATACAAATGATATGGTGATGCAAAGCTCGTATTCACTTCTCAGGTCCTGTAATTTACGTGCGAACTCATTAACATCTTAACATCGAAGCTCAGTGCTCATACAAATTCTATGGAGCGACGCCGAGGATTTTAATTGCTCTACGTGTCTGTCTACGCAGTCTTGTTTGTAATGGGATTCTAAATTTTAGATTTAGATACCTCCCTAGTCCCTACGTTTCGAATTACTGATCTCGTAGCAAAAAGATAAACAAATGCCCGGTACAAATGGGAAACCTTTGACTTTGGCATTCATCTTAAGTACTTATTTAAGAGATAAGCTCGCCTTTGCGCACTATTATGTTATTCAAGTTTTATTATTAAGTTACTGTGCAATAAAGAATATGAATATGTATTGTTTGTACTGGCTACATGGTTCAAAAGCTTTTTAAAGTTTTTGAAGTAAAACTTCTTAGTCGACGACAATTCGATAATTAGAGGACTTATTTAGAATTGCCCCTTTTATTTTTAGGGAACTGATCTTGAGAGGACGGATCACGGGATCTTTGTCGCATTACCTATCTTTAGTAGGTATTGTGGTTCCTTCATAGTCAAGTTAGTGCTACAGTAATGCAGGTTACGAAACAATAATAAATCCGTCTCAAATCATGCTACTGGAGAGAGAGAGAAGTAACCCAAATTGAATCTGCAGCAAGACACTAACTAAAGTATTGCAAAAACTACACCGGAAACTACATACCGACATGTCGACGACACTTCGGAATGTCTTCGGGCGATTTGTTGATGATGTATGGCAGAAAAAAGTGGTAGCACTAGGTATAGGAGCGCTACCAGATTACTGCTAATACGAAATCCCTACTTGAAATCGAATGTATTTTGTGGTCGAATAAGATATGCTTGAAAGCATAAAATTAAAGATAGAAGATAAAATTTGTTTTAGATAAATGGAAACAGATCTTTGCAAGTAGAGGTCTTTGGTATCTGCCTACCCTTTTAGTAACAGGCGTGACGTAAGCAGTACTCTGCTTCCATACATAATGTATGGAAGCAGAGGGTGGAGAGTCTATATACCGCCTCTAGGCCAACCGGACATGGAAAACCTATCCTCAAAGGCGTCTCGAGTTTTGTACGCGAAGCCTAGACTCACTAGACTCACTTGTGCCGGGATTCTAAAGAAAAATTTGCTGTGAAAACTTGTAAAACTATAGTTAAACTAATATCAGCCAATCACATACTTACCGCTATTTTGAGTTAATCGCCTTTTACATTTAACCGCTCTTTCAGAAATACTGGTGAAAAAAGGAAAGAAATCTGCCCTAGCAACCTACTACGTTTGTTCTATGGGAAAATGCCTGATGTGAACATATTGATGTGGGTCTTCAGTCTTCATCTTCACATATTACAAAAGACTGACTAAGAAACTCAACAAAATATCACCAGGAAAATTACCGTAGCTGCATTTTAGAAATGCATTCGGTAGTTTGTAGATGTCATCGCTTGATGAATGGCGAAAGGGGGCTAGAGGTGGAAAATTGTATCATGGATTCATACTAATTAGATGGGTGGGTATAAATAGCTAAGAGGAAGGTGGAAAAAATATGGTAAGTTTTGCATTTAACTCGAAAATAGCTCGAAACTGGCTCTACGTGCTCTACAATATCTTTGTTATTTATTAACTAAACCCTAATTATTACCTATAATAACGAAGTAAAATGACAGTTCCGATGTTACCGCTTTTTGGTAGAAAATAAATAGTGATGGGGTCAAGAATGATTTAGTTCAATTCTAATGTCTCATGAATGATATTGATAGAAATGATAAGAGAGCTAGTAGTGCTAGTGCATATAACTTGTCGCGTCCCACTCCTTTATTTGCGAATAATAAGTAAGAAAAATAAAGCATTTTCAATAGAATAACTCGCAAAAAGAGGGCACTATTTGCTTTTGACACCTCAAATTGGAAAAAGCTTTAAATATCATATTAAATTGTGATAAATATTTATTACAGATTCTGAATGTAAAGAATTAACTCTATTCATTTTCATTCTATTTAGAATGATTGAGAACATCACTATCAAACTGAACATGTTAACATTATTTCAAGAAGTGACGTTTGATGTTCTCAGTTTACTTCGTCTTCGTCTTAGGGTGTAGATAGCACGCTATCTAGACATCAAGTTATTCTCTTTTCTCAAACGGGATGGCACTGGTTTACCTATCGACCACTAGACCTACATTTATCTAATACCTACCCATATACTCTACTACCTGTACAGTACAGCAAGATTTCACTGAGCCCTTAATCACCGAGAAAAACCAACTCACCAAACATTCTTAATTTTTATCGGAAATGGCACATTACGTCTTTTACCTCCGAACACAAAAAAATGTGTCACCAACCAAACAATCATATCCCGACCCCTTAAAAACCGCATAACAGCACAATAAGAGAGGTCTTGTCGTAATGGACATTGTAAAGTAGGGGAAGGCAGGAAAATGATACAGGGGTGCACAAAAATTGCCGCAGAGTGTAGAATGACGGATGTCTTTACAAGCAAGCCGACTTGTCACTCGCGCTTGCACTTGCAGCGGTTCTTAAGCTTGGAGTTACTTAAAAGTAAAAACTTAGTACTAACTAAAGCTTGAAATATTTGCATGGTAATCGTGACTTAGGTAAGTACTTATGCAATTAATTAAACAATCCCTTAAAGTCAATCACGTGAGTAACCAAAATAAAGTCTTCGCTGAGTTCTGACTAAGTACACATATGTATTTTAAGCAAAGGGATCACTTCATAGATAGAAGGATAAGGATAATTTCTAAACATCGATGAAAGCGATATAATTTTTTACCAAACTTTCAACCTTAAGGTGCTCCCAGATTCCAGACTGGAATGGATGCTAGGTTTACACCCGGGTCACCTTGGTGGATGTGTGTGGCTGTTTCCATCCACACAGTGGATCCACAACGCCTCCACTTCTGTGTGAGCTTGTGTGTGTGTGTATGTTACCCACAGAAGCTAAGCCAATGGAAATTACGCGATTACTTATAGCGTTTTTTTTCTTCAGAAATACTTGAGGATGGAATATGGACTTTTATTATTACCCATGAAGAATATAAACAGATGGGAGTTTCAAACAGTAGTTTCCTAGGCCCAAGTTTGAGAACCTTTGTCCAAAAGGTAACCGCTAACATATCCATAGCGCGAAAGATAAGCGTTTCCCACCCTCCCTGTTTTTTACCGCTAAAATTAAAACGATACACGTTTTGGCGGCAAAAAACGTCATATCCAATGACACCCCACGTGCCGTGATGATAGCGATGAGTAATACTGGCAGCCGAGTATAAATAGGCCACATACCTATTTGAGTAAAAAGGTCAGGAAGTGAAAAAAGTTTCATAAATAAAGATTTAAAAAGTTTGTTTCGTGAAGATATTGTTTTGATGAGAGATCATGAGGGATGATGTTAAATTGTTAAGTCCTGGTTAAATTATACAGATACAGCATTTGGAAGTAGTTAGGATAACATAGGTAACGTACAAAACGGTAACGGAAAAACACAAGTGATCCCATTCTTAAAGTAGTGTCAGTTAAATTATGTGGGTAGTCAGTGTAGGCATCCTATTCACTATGAATGGCTTCTATTGCTATTGATAAAATTAAATGAAAGGGAGCATAGTGCGAAGTTATTGCTACCACAGTCGTTTGATCGAATTAAGAATGATTATTACGTTGTCAGCACAGATACTATAATAATATTCTAATACAGACCACCTAGAACAAAATATGACACCGGCGTGATCTGAGATGCTACAGAAGCTTCTTTAGTTCGAGGCCATTATCGCTTGGTGCAGTATCATCGAAAAATTGCAAATACCACGAGATGACGGACGCTAAGACATAGGATTTATTCTAAGACTAGCGCCACCTAGAAGTATGTTAGCTGAAACCATGGCATTTAAGTACAAATCTTACTCCTCACGCCATCTCTTTTTTACGAAGGGTTACAGGGTTAATTCTAATTTGTATGGGACGAGCACCCTGTGGTTGTTAGGCAGGAAGGAAGATATGTAAAACATAAATGTGGCGGAAAAATAAATGCCGGTAAATGCCCCAATACCATTAGAACCGATAACCATTTTAAGTATTCATCGTTCGCACATTTTCATAAGAAGGACCACCGCTATAGTAACCCTGTCCGAGGCACTTCACTACAGTCTATTCGTGATAAGAATGCAGTGAGTTTTAAATTTAAATCTGTTAACACGCACTCACAGGACAGGACACAATCGTCGCGTTCGAAAGTTTGCCTTCAACTGGTCACTGTGAACTTGGCTTGATAATTGGAAACGATTTGATTGGTTACGGGGCGTGGCTAGTGATGACTCCACCGCATTCTTATCACGAATAGACTGTAGTCTTAATTCTTCTCTATTTCATCTTATCTGTTCTCTTCTTCCGACCACTGAGCTCACTGGAATCTCTACGGTTCCGTTGGTTGGCCTACATTACATCCCCTACAGCCAAACCCTTTCATTCCACAAATTCAACAACCCATCCACCAGATCAAGTGCTTGAGGTTGCAAACAAATCTGTATAACAACATAATCAGGAATTCAGGACATCTTATATCCATCCAGGTCACCATCACTTTCAGAGTGCATGCCCCTTCGCTTGAGGACAGAAGAGTCCTTTGACTTTGACAGTGGGTACCAACCAAGACGTCAATTAATGTCTATTGCAAGGGGATGAGAACTTTAATTCCCCTAATTTTAATGTCATTTTCTTTTCGGCCAGGAGAATGACAATCTCTTGACTGAAGGGGTCAAGCGGGCTACACACGACATGATATCGGTGGGTGTAAAAAGGTGGTGTACTCACACACAGCACAGCAGGCGGCTCCAGTTTATCACCTTTTTACACCCACCGATATCATGTCTTGTGTAGCCCGTTTTACCCTAGCTAGAGTAACACCAAGTAAACCGTTGGTCAGGACCACACTAGGCCCAGCCTGTTTCGTGGTGTGAGGATTAAGTGATTTCAATTCTTACTGCAAATCACACGTGGAGTCATGATCTTGTGACGTAGACACACCGACCCTTTATGAAGGAGATGTATTGGTACATGGAACTACATAATTAAAGGTCCCTGACACTTGCAGTAGGTAGTGATATTCCAATCATGACACGCCTGATGATGACTCACAAAAATGCGACGTATGTGCTCCCAGTATGTCACACCACCTTTTGTTACACTGTTACATACTGGGACTTTTTTCACTTTTTTCCCCATTATGTCACACCTGGGAACACACCTGTAACATGCTGGGAATTTTCAAGGGAATTTTCAAAAAACTCGAGTGCCAGTTTGTCAGACTCTTAAGTCACATTAAATCTCATTAAGTTACAGGTGTGACATAATAGGAAAAAAATCGGTTAAGTGCGGGTCGGTATCGCACACGAAGGGTACCGTACCATCGTACAACAAATCAAAAGCACTCAAAACAATAAAACAATAAACAAAAAGAAAATTTAAAAAGTTTATGCCTTCACGAGATTTGAACCGACGACCTCCGGATTGAGAGTCTA
>OY735270.1:3682612-3697804 GCA_963457715.1 Argyresthia albistria | reverse complement strand
GTCGCTGTTTCTGGTTCCCACGACACAGGGTATCCTAGTGTGGGGCCAGAAGCAATGTATGAGCATTTATGTAAGTAAATGTTTATGATTTGATGATGGAGCCAGATGGTGGTAAATGGAACCCCTGTTGAATGGATTGTGCGACTGTTTTTGAGTGCATTTAATAAACTAACTACATTACACTTGACATTTCGAAATTGCAATCAAATTGCAAGTCGTAAAACCTTTCAAAGATAGAGAAATTAAGCACATGGTATGGCACAAAGCACATGGCATGGCACAAAGCACATGGCATGGCACAAAGCACATGGCATGGCACAAAGCACATGGCATGGCACAAAGGCCACGTTTAACACGACGTAAAACTAAATGGGTACGTCATGAGTAACATGAATCTCCGCTCCGCAGTCCCAGAAGAACATGAAGGAGACGGTGTGGCGCTGCAAGAGGCTCAGTCGAGAGATGCAGGCGTACTGGCGACGGTACGACCGCGCTGAGAGGGAGACGAGACGCCGGATGGAGAAAGAGGCTGTGGAACAGAGAAAGGTAGTGCGGTAGTTTGTAATGTAGACTTGCTGAACGTCCCTGAGCTCATTTGCTTTCGGAATGGATAGAAGTCTCGCATCTGACAGCGATGGACAGAGAAAGACTATCTCGGAGATATGTAAAACTCGCGACGACTCCTAGTAAAAAAATTACCATGGATTTTCGAACAGACGCTGCTTGAATTATCTGTTGACACGTAAGAGGACGCTTAGTAAGACTGTGCGTCTAAAGATATTAATTCCAACAGATACAGAAACAAATCAGAAACAATCAATCAATCCTGTAGCTAGTCAACATATCTAAGAACCATCGCAGCAAAATACCGACCGATAGCGTCAACTTCTTCTTTTTTGGTTTAAAACAGATGGATGTGGAGCTGATGGAGGCGAAGCGGCAACGTCGCAAGCTGAACTTCCTGATCACTCAAACGGAGCTGTACGCGCACTTCATGCAGCGAAAGATGAACGCCGGCGCAGACGCAGACGATAGTGATGCGGAACATATACTGAGACATCTGGACGAAGACAGGGACCCGCGGCTCAACTCCATCGACAACTATGATAGGTGAGGAGGTGGGAGACAGACTGACAGACGGACAGACAGACAGACGCAAGATGATAGCAACGCAGAACATATACTGAGGCACCTGGACGAAGACAGAGACCAGCGGCTCAATTCCATCGACAACTATGATAGGTGAGGAAGTGCAAGACAGTCTGTCAGACGGACAGACAGACAGAAAATTGGGCTGCCACTTTGCGTGTAGACATATCAAACATTATTCTGGATGGTGCGTGCGGGCATAAATGTCAGCACCAGACAGGTCCATACCCTCCAATGAGTAAAATGGCAAACATATCCCCCATTCTCCTAGTCCTCAAGCAATTGTGCGATATGCGTGTATGTGTACAGCGCGCTATCCGCGCTGTTTGTGCTGAAGTATTTTTGATTTGCGAAGTCGTCGGCACATACTATTTTTCCCAACATGTTATTCGTTGGTGTCAATCCATATAGAGACTATTATCGAAACACGAACCAAATAATGAAAAGTTGAATTAGAAAACTGCGCCAAATCTGAATTCCTTTATGTATTTCAATTTCGTAAGCGATTATTAGTTACTGTATTTATGATTACACCTTTTCTCAAATACAAATACAAATGTGTTTATTTTGCGTAGATATGGTTACATAGAAGGTGGAAGGTAACATAACATTTATCGGTACTGCACATCTAGCCACGTAGTGACATGCGAAATAGCACTAAGGTAGTGCAATACATACTCATAGATAGCTCGCCTTTGTGATGTGTTGTCCACTTTCCATTGTAAAATTTATTATTTGAACAAGCTCTACCTCTGTCTCCAGCGACGCAATGAAGGAGCGCGCGGCGCACAACGCGCGGGAGGCGCTGCGCATCGAGCGCGCGCGCACGCAGCAGTTCGACGCGGCAGCGGGAGCGGCGCCGGCGGCGGGCGGGGACTACGACCAGCCGACCATCTTCCGGGGCACGCTGAAGGGCTACCAGCTGAAGGGGATGAACTGGCTGGCCAGTTTGTATGATCAGGTGAGTGGCTGGCATAATGTCGCGTGGGCATTAAGACGATCTCCGCATTTGCTTTCACGTGTACGTGTCCGAGAGCAAACGCGGAGTTCGCTACTATGCCGTAGGCGGGCTAAGGAGGAATCATCAGTAATCAGGGGGCGCTGGCCGCGATCAGATCCTAGGTCTTGGATTTATCATCTGATTTATGACCTACGCAAACTGGGACGCCATGGCAAGGAATTTTAAGTTTTTACATTCAAACGTATCGATATAGAAATAAGACATAAATTGCTATGGGGATGCTTCGGCATTATTTGAAAGCATATCAATTTATGTCTTATTTCTATAGGGATACGTTTGAATGTCCATTGGTAAAAACTTGCCATACCGTCCCGGTTTGCGTAGGCCTTTAGGATCTAATAGGGAACCCTTACTATTACCATCTATGACCAGCCCAGCATCTTTAGAGGCACGCTCAAGGGGTACCGGGTGAAGGAGATGAACTGGTTGACTGTGAGTTGTCTGACATAATGTCGCATGATTTAAGTACAAAGGCCAAATTATCATCCATGCGAATTGAGAGTGTAGACGTAAAATATTGTCATTCCCGTATAAAATGTCAATGAGTATAAGAAGTCTGTCAGATCGCATGGATGAGAATTGGGCCCCGACAAGGAGGAAACATCAGTAGTCACAGGGTGCGCTGTTCACGATTATATCTTACGTCTTGGGTTTATCATCAGATGTAGAATAGGGAGCCTAACTGTAAGTGCATACATACCGGTTCCAAGATAGCCGGTGCCGGCTACTCGAGGGCGAAGTATATGGTCAACGGGAACGGTTATAGTAAACTTCATTACTGGGTGACAGCGGCCCTGGGTGTTTCGATGCGTTCAGTGTCTAAGAAGACTCCCATCTACCTCTCGGTTCACGCGTCCTTTGACCACCGTTAGGGTCCGTTTCCCTTCCTCCTGCTGCAATCTACTCTCCTCCTGCAGGGCATCAGCGGCATCCTCGCGGACGAGATGGGCCTCGGCAAGACGGTCCAGTGCATCGCGTTCCTGTGCCACGTGGCGGAGCGGCTGGGAGTGTGGGGCCCCTTCCTGGTGGTGTCGCCGGCGAGCACGCTGCACAACTGGCAGCAGGAGTGCGACCGGTTCGTGCCCGACATGAGAGTGGTGAGCGTACTGTACGCACCGCGGCGCTAGTTAGTTGCTGTGCCGCGTGGCGGAGCGGCTCGACGCGTGGCGTATGTCTGCTGAGATACAGATGAGCACCGTGGTTCTAGGGACAGAATGACTGTCAAAGAAAGACAGGGCCGTGACTCTGTGTGACGAAACCCACTGATTTTGGCGTAGATCTTAGACCGATTTGATTGAAAGACGGAATGAATCGTGCTCGACGTGAAAGTGGTGGGCGTACTGTACGGTCTGCTGAGATACAGATCAGCAACGTGATGTTAGGGACAGAATGACTGCGCTGGCACCCTCTTGTCGAATTCGACGAAAACTACTGACTTGACATGGAACTCAGACCAATTTGAACCAATGAGTGAATTAAATGAATTCATCAATTAACAAGTTTAAATTCATGAATCAATTTTACTACAAGACTGATGACGACAGTCATGGTAATTTTTCAGATCAGATTAGGATATCATCGGCAGCTTACACTGCTGGGTATAATAAGCTTCCTCCTAATTGGTGCCAACTTTTTCGTTCCTTGTCAAACAAATTGAGGTTTTTCCGGCGATATTGATAATGTCATCTGACTGCCGGTCGACCCACGCTTCTCTTTTCCCCTTTCGGCCACCACTCGGTCAAAAACCTAACCTGAACCGCTAAAAATGTCGTGTTAACCCCGCAGGTACCCTACTGGGGCAGTCCGGGCGAGCGCAAAATCCTGCGCCAATTCTGGGAGCGGAAAGATCAGCACACCCAAAGAGCGGCCTTTCACATCGTGGTCACATCCTACCAGATTGTGGTCTCAGATCTCAAGTATCTCAACCGAGTCTCGTGGCAGTATATGATACTGGATGAGGCGCAGGCGATTAAGTCGTCGGCCAGTATGAGGTGGAAACTGCTGCTGGGGTTCAGCTGTAGAAACCGGCTGTTGTTGTCGGGTAAGTTGGGCCCTACACTAGGGTGCAATGAGGAAAAAATACTAACTGAAATATGTGGTGGCACAGTTTATGCTAAGTTTATTTGGTTCTGAGCGAGCTGTCATCTCTCTCTCACTTCATCTTAGCCTCTCTACGAGATAAAGCCAGCTCGCAGCCAAAGTAACTTAGCGTGGCCTGTACCCCGCTCGCTAAGGAATGTGTAGAGTAGAGAACCAGTATAGATGAACCATCTCATGAAGAAGTTTTGACTTTAGGTTTGAAAAACCTTATTCTTATGCGAATAAACTTATTTCAACCTAAAGTCAAAACAAAAGGTTCATCTATACCAGATTCAGAATCTGTGAAACCAGTCCCGATAGCTTTCAATTGATGTTTTGAAAGCTGTTCGCCAACTTCAAAATGATGTTGACCTTTAGCTGCACCCTCACCCAATCAATAAGCCAGGATTTGGCCAAGAATAAACATTAAACAGATTCAACATGACCTACTTTACAGAATAAGTACTTCACTTATTATAATTGAAACAAAAAGTAAACTTTAGAAAAAACCGACTTCCACAAACCCTATTTGATTAGATTGAGTTTAATACAACCTTATCCCCCCCCCCCCCCCCCCTTAGGAACTTAATTGTGTCAAATCTCATCTCAGTGCTACCCCACGCTACTAAGGAACCTCTGTACAAAGTTTCATGGCTCTAGGTCCACCGGAATAGGCTATGCGTTGCCTGCCCATCAGCCACGCATTGTATTTGTACCTAGTATTGAGCAGTTCTGGTGGCCATATGTGGTCTTCATCAGCACTTCCGCATCACAATATTATGCTTACCATGTGCATTTGCACGAGTTATTATGAAAAACACAAAAATCACTAGGTCTGCCTATAATATTTGAAGAGTTCCCACAATTTCTCCAGGATCCCAACATCAGATCCTGACCTGGTGTCAATGGGACCAATGGGAAGGTAAACCCTTTCAAACAAAAAAATAATTTTCCAAATCGGTCCATCCGTCTAGGCGCTATCGGGGCACATACATAAAAAAAACAAAAACCGGACGAATTGTAAACCTCCTCCTTTAGGAAGTCGGTTAAAAATACCCAGCAAACTTACCACATCCATATTTCCGCAGGCACGCCAATCCAGAACAGTATGGCGGAGCTGTGGGCGCTGCTCCACTTCATCATGCCGACCCTGTTCGACTCTCACGACGAGTTCAACGAGTGGTTCTCCAAGGACATCGAGAGTCACGCGGAGCACCGGACCACTATTGATGAGAGTGAGTGATAGATACCTTCATCTCATGGCATAATAGGCTTGTGGCCTGTCAAGTCAAAATAGATACTTTTTATGAACTGTCAAAACGGAACTTTTGTTCCTGAGTTCTATGAAATAACAATAGAATGACGTCATGTAAAATGCCATCAAATGCTGTCTTTTTTTGCACAATATTGACTATAAAATATATCTGCTGGAAATATACGATTCTGAGAATGTTAAGCCATTTTGTACATAATGCTTCAACTTAAGACTTGTTCCTAGATTTATTGGATTACCTTGGCCACAAGCCTATTGTGTATGGGATAGCGTGATGCTATTTTGGCGCAATAATTTTGCATCTATTCAGAAGTAAAAATATTTACAGAAATATTTTTATCCCGTTTGATTGACTTGCACACTGCGAAAACTATTAGGTACGCAATAAGATTTAATATTCATTCCCTAATTGCCATTCACGTAAATCTCAAAATTGAAATTGAGCGATTTTAATAGAAGCGGTTTTCCTAGGTGCAACTTGTACGCTTTGCCTGTACGCAACAGTTGGCTTTTATTACCTACGCGTTAGGGGTTAAAACTTCATGGGCGTGAACTGTTAAAACGGGCCTTTTATTTTGTGAAGACTTTAGAAGTAAGCTCAATTTCAATTTTGAGATTTACGTGAATGGCAATTAGGGAATGAATATTAAATCTTATTGCGTACCTAATAGTTTTCGCAGTGTGCAAGTCAATCAAACGGGATAAAAATATTTCTGTAAATATTTTTACTTCTGAATAGATAGTTCTTCTATCATTATTTGGTAGTTTAGACGAAAATACAACAATATGGTACCATCGAGTTGGCTAATGTGATGGAGCTCGAATCCAACCCAGGGTACCCATTGAGTTTGGGCACATTTCTTGACACAAATGTTTTTAAATATAATTACATAAGCTTTTCCTATTCCCAGAGCATCTCTCCCGGCTCCACATGATACTGAAGCCGTTCATGCTGCGGCGCATCAAGAAGGACGTAGAGAACGAGCTGTCGGACAAGATCGAGATCATGGTGCACTGCCCGCTCACTATACGACAGAAGCTGTTGTACATCGGTGAGTTTGTTCTCCCGGCTCCACATGATACTGAAGCCGTTCATGCTGCGGCGCATCAAGAAGGACGTAGAGAACGAGCTGTCGGACAAGATCGAGATCATGGTGCACTGCCCGCTCACTATACGACAGAAGCTGTTGTACATCGGTGAGTTTGTTCTCCCGGCTCCACATGATACTGAAGCCGTTCATGCTGCGGCGCATCAAGAAGGTCGTAGAGAACGAGCTGTCGGACAAGATCGAGATCATGGTGCACTGCCCGCTCACTATACGACAGAAGCTGTTGTACATCGGTGAGTTTGTTCTCCCGGCTCCACATGATACTGAAGCCGTTCATGCTGCGGCGCATCAAGAAGGACGTAGAGAACGAGCTGTCGGACAAGATCGAGATCATGGTGCACTGCCCGCTCACTATACGACAGAAGCTGTTGTACATCGGTGAGTTTGTTCTCCCGGCTCCACATGATACTGAAGCCGTTCATGCTGCGGCGCATCAAGAAGGACGTAGAGAACGAGCTGTCGGACAAGATCGAGATCATGGTGCACTGCCCGCTCACTATACGACAGAAGCTGTTGTACATCGGTGAGTTTGTTCTCCCGGCTCCACATGATACTGAAGCCGTTCATGCTGCGGCGCATCAAGAAGGACGTAGAGAACGAGCTGTCGGACAAGATCGAGATCATGGTGCACTGCCCGCTCACTATACGACAGAAGCTGTTGTACATCGGTGAGTTTGTTCTCCCGGCTCCACATGATACTGAAGCCGTTCATGCTGCGGCGCATCAAGAAGGACGTAGAGAACGAGCTGTCGGACAAGATCGAGATCATGGTGCACTGCCCGCTCACTATACGACAGAAGCTGTTGTACATCAGTGAGTTTGTTCTCCCGGCTCCACATGATACTGAAGCCGTTCATGCTGCGGCGCATCAAGAAGGACGTAGAGAACGAGCTGTCGGACAAGATCGAGATCATGGTGCACTGCCCGCTCACTATACGACAGAAGCTGTTGTACATCGGTGAGTTTGTTCTCCCGGCTCCACATGATACTGAAGCCGTTCATGCTGCGGCGCATCAAGAAGGACGTAGAGAACGAGCTGTCGGACAAGATCGAGATCATGGTGCACTGCCCGCTCACTATACGACAGAAGCTGTTGTACATCGGTGAGTTTGTTCTCCCGGCTCCACATGATACTGAAGCCGTTCATGCTGCGGCGCATCAAGAAGGACGTAGAGAACGAGCTGTCGGACAAGATCGAGATCATGGTGCACTGCCCGCTCACTATACGACAGAAGCTGTTGTACATCGGTGAGTTTGTTCTCCCGGCTCCACATGATACTGAAGCCGTTCATGCTGCGGCGCATCAAGAAGGACGTAGAGAACGAGCTGTCGGACAAGATCGAGATCATGGTGCACTGCCCGCTCACTATACGACAGAAGCTGTTGTACATCGGTGAGTTTGTTCTCCCGGCTCCACATGATACTGAAGCCGTTCATGCTGCGGCGCATCAAGAAGGACGTAGAGAACGAGCTGTCGGACAAGATCGAGATCATGGTGCACTGCCCGCTCACTATACGACAGAAGCTGTTGTACATCGGTGAGTTTGTTCTCCCGGCTCCACATGATACTGAAGCCGTTCATGCTGCGGCGCATCAAGAAGGACGTAGAGAACGAGCTGTCGGACAAGATCGAGATCATGGTGCACTGCCCGCTCACTATACGACAGAAGCTGTTGTACATCGGTGAGTTTGTTCTCCCGGCTCCACATGATACTGAAGCCGTTCATGCTGCGGCGCATCAAGAAGGACGTAGAGAACGAGCTGTCGGACAAGATCGAGATCATGGTGCACTGCCCGCTCACTATACGACAGAAGCTGTTGTACATCGGTGAGTTTGTTCTCCCGGCTCCACATGATACTGAAGCCGTTCATGCTGCGGCGCATCAAGAAGGACGTAGAGAACGAGCTGTCGGACAAGATCGAGATCATGGTGCACTGCCCGCTCACTATACGACAGAAGCTGTTGTACATCGGTGAGTTTGTTCTCCCGGCTCCACATGATACTGAAGCCGTTCATGCTGCGGCGCATCAAGAAGGACGTAGAGAACGAGCTGTCGGACAAGATCGAGATCATGGTGCACTGCCCGCTCACTATACGACAGAAGCTGTTGTACATCGGTGAGTTTGTTCTCCCGGCTCCACATGATACTGAAGCCGTTCATGCTGCGGCGCATCAAGAAGGACGTAGAGAACGAGCTGTCGGACAAGATCGAGATCATGGTGCACTGCCCGCTCACTATACGACAGAAGCTGTTGTACATCGGTGAGTTTGTTCTCCCGGCTCCACATGATACTGAAGCCGTTCATGCTGCGGCGCATCAAGAAGGACGTAGAGAACGAGCTGTCGGACAAGATCGAGATCATGGTGCACTGCCCGCTCACTATACGACAGAAGCTGTTGTACATCGGTGAGTTTGTTCTCCCGGCTCCACATGATACTGAAGCCGTTCATGCTGCGGCGCATCAAGAAGGACGTAGAGAACGAGCTGTCGGACAAGATCGAGATCATGGTGCACTGCCCGCTCACTATACGACAGAAGCTGTTGTACATCGGTGAGTTTGTTCTCCCGGCTCCACATGATACTGAAGCCGTTCATGCTGCGGCGCATCAAGAAGGACGTAGAGAACGAGCTGTCGGACAAGATCGAGATCATGGTGCACTGCCCGCTCACTATACGACAGAAGCTGTTGTACATCGGTGAGTTTGTTCTCCCGGCTCCACATGATACTGAAGCCGTTCATGCTGCGGCGCATCAAGAAGGACGTAGAGAACGAGCTGTCGGACAAGATCGAGATCATGGTGCACTGCCCGCTCACTATACGACAGAAGCTGTTGTACATCGGTGAGTTTGTTCTCCCGGCTCCACATGATACTGAAGCCGTTCATGCTGCGGCGCATCAAGAAGGACGTAGAGAACGAGCTGTCGGACAAGATCGAGATCATGGTGCACTGCCCGCTCACTATACGACAGAAGCTGTTGTACATCGGTGAGTTTGGGCTTCGAGTGCGTTGCGACATCGAGATACTTAGAGACTATTGCCCTTAGCCGTGAAACTTAACCCCCTCGGCCGCCTACGACACCAGCAATACGTGTGAAAATTTATAACATACGTATGCTGACTAAAATGTGCTTTGCACCTTTCTCACAAATCCAAACTTTAACGTGAAGAAAGAAGACAAACGATTCTTAACGGCATTTTAGTTAAAATGTTTATTGGTCGTTTTATGAATAAGGACAACTATGTTCCTGTAGGAAACATGCCAAACAAAATCATGTTTACTAGTACATCTTTCTAGCCCCCCCTGATTTATTAGATTAATACAAAATTAACTATGTATGTGTGTGTGTATGGAGGCCCGAGATTGATGGGCTCAGGACTTAAATGGGAAGGTTAGCTTCAGTAGTTTACTTATGTTAGGTTAGCTTCAGTAGTTAGTCAGTACTTATGTTAGGTTAGCTTCAGTAGTTAGTACTTATGTTAGGTTAGCTTCAGTAGTTAGTCAGTACTTATGTTAGGTTAGCTTCAGTAGTTATTCAGTACTTATGTTTCATGTTTAGCATTCTTTCTATTGAAAGATGGAACATATTGTCATGTGTATTATTAGACGGAGTCTCGACTAACGTATGATTGTCTTACAGCGTTAAAGAAGAAGATAAAGATCGAGGAACTGCTCAACTTCACAGTAGGAACGGAGTCAGGTCACAACGTCGACAAGAACTTCACATCGAACCTAATGAATCTAGTCATGCAATTCAGAAAGGTACCCATTTGTGTTATTTGAATTTATTTCCGGACAAACCGTTTGTTTACGAATTAATACCGACCGACCGAATTAATTATTTACGGTATTTCCCATATGGGATGGCAGAGGCACCGTTGTGTCCATATGGGATGGCAGAGGCACCGTTGTGTCCATATGGGATGGCAGAGGCACCGTTGTGTCCATATGGGATGGCAGAGGCACCGTTGTGTCCATATGGGATGGCAGAGGCACCGTTGTGTCCATATGGGATGGCAGAGGCACCGTTGTGTCCATATGGGATGGCAGAGGCACCGTTGTGTCCATATGGGATGGCAGAGGCACCGTTGTGTCCATATGGGATGGCAGAGGCACCGTTGTGTCCATATGGGATGGCAGAGGCACCGTTGTGTCCATATGGGATGGCAGAGGCACCGTTGTGTCCATATGGGATGGCAGAGGCACCGTTGTGTCCATATGGGATGGCAGAGGCACCGTTGTGTCCATATGGGATGGCAGAGGCACCGTTGTGTCCATATGGGATGGCAGAGGCACCGTTGTGTCCATATGGGATGGCAGAGGCACCGTTGTGTCCATATTTCCCATATGGAATGGCAGAGGCACCGTTGTGTCCATATTTAGCCATGACATTGATTACGACAAAAGCTTCCATTTATATAAACTACACTACATTTATAAAAAACTCCTAACCACTGAAATGAGAAGAAAAAGAAGACTTAGTAAAGTATTCCAACGATCTTTTGGCACTTGCTGACGTTTGCAGGGGGCGCTAGTTCTACGCAACATAACGCAACGAACCTGTCATAAAGTGTTAGTTCCACCTCTCAAAGCGTGACACAAAGATTGTCGGGACAACTGTACTGCTGTACAGTGCCACTTATCTTATCTAGAGAATGAGCGATGGCGCCACCATTTACTCCAAGTCACCAATTGAACAGAATACACAATGCATGTGTGTGTACTTGGTAGAGCGAATTTTACCAACGAAGAGTAACTTTTTACTCGAGAGTATCTTCTACTTTTTCATAGAATGAGGTATTTTGAACTGTCATTGCCATACTAATTATCCCCGGGATAGTTATTTTCGCATAACTTTTTGTTGGTAAAATCCAGCCTAACTGAATGTAATGCATGAATTTGTATTTGTATTTGTTTATTAGTATCCAACAGCATATATTTACTTAATCTATCGCAGAGTTAATATTTTACTTAGTATCAATGCCAATTACAGGATAGCCTAATATAATCTTTTTAATTTATGCGGTAGTTGAGAACGAAAGAGTATGCGGAAGAAATTTTTCCTTATACCCCCGGACTGCCCACAGCCGCGCGCGCGACGTGCAATTCATGGGACGGGGGACAGGGACAGAGCTATGCGGCTAGAATGAATTTGTGCCTGCCCATTCCAGGTATGCAACCACCCAGAGCTATTCGAGCGGCGCGACGTGAAGTCGCCATTCGCGATGCATTGCGACGACTACCACATACCGAGGCTACTTGCGGAGGACGGCATACTGCTCCGCTCCATCCCCTCCAAGCGACACGTTCTGTATTCTCAGCTGTCCGTACTGAGGACCGACTATGTGGCGGGGAGGTGCGGGGGGGAGGGAATGTTCTCGTTTGTCAGGTTTATGGATTTGTCGCCGATGGAGCTTTATAGGGTGATGGTGTGCGGGTGGCTTTTTGCGTGAGTATTTGTAGGATGATATTTATAGGATGTTGATGTCACCAAGGATGATTATTTTTTAGTTTGATTATTTCTTGATATCTACAGCTTCTTAACTCCGTTCGTTCATTCATTCGATATGGTATTAATTTATCGGCTAAAGGACCAGTATCCGCCGTAAAATTGAAAAAATAAAAATTATCATTGGTCCTTTCAATCGTTCACACTTTCTTGTTTTCTTTCATTCGTTCTTATATTCCATACATGCAGTGTTCACGAAAGTCCTATGATATACTGCTACCCAACTCCTTACTATTATTCATGCAAATAAATCTCACACATATAAATGTCTAAAATTATTTCCAGGATGGAACACATCGAAAGTAGTTTAGAGAAATACGAGAAACTGCGCCACCGAAGATTGTGGTGGGAAAGAAAGCCCTTATCAATAGAATTTATACAACCCGAAGGAGAGAGCGAGACAGAGAGATTACCAGACTCGAACGATAGAGTGGATAGCAAAGATATGCTGTTGGTATGCCCAGATGGCGTGACATTGAGTCAGAGGAAGCATGATAGTTTAATATGGCAGGATCTGTTGTTTACGGATCCTTTGTGGCTGGATGGTAAGTTAATCTATTAAACTTGTAATTAAACCAAAATAATATATAGTAATGATACTATTATCATCTCTCCCTATTCACATGGGTAGACTGGATTTATGAACAGTGCGAAGGTTAAACTCATTAAGGAAGGCCAAAAATTCATTCCGCAAAAAAGTTATTCTAAGCGGCAGAACGAGACAAAGCTAGACAGCTCGCTAGCTATGTCCCGTTCCACCACTCGTATTAACTTTTTATTAGTATGAGGGTTAAGGGTTAATCTATTGCTGTCTAACACAGTATTACGAGGACAGCTCTCCTACATAAAAGTGTATTTTGCATGGCACCTAAGATATGCAATAAAATACCAAACGACATAAAAGATTTAAATTTACAACCGTTTAAAAATAAATTATTCCATCTGCTCAGTAAAAAATGCTATCACAATATTAACTCAAATGATAAATCTCTATAATTGTAATATTTTGTAATTAAGTTTGACATTTTAGTAATAATAAATGTGTAATCTAATCTAATAATATGTATAAATGTTCTAATAATATGTAGGTACTTAGAAAACAATATTCATACACCATTTTACTGGTAGGACATAGCGGTAATAAAATTTATTTAAAACCTGTATTAAATGTAACCTATGTTCATGAAATAAACAATTCTGTTCTATTCTATTCTACGACTAAAGTTAACCAACTCGAAATACATGTGTGTATAAAACTAATAAACGTATTGTTTCAGGGGGACCTTTCTATACGTTTACGGATCACGCGATATGCTCCATGCCGGAGACGATAGAGCACCGCGCTATCAGGACTAAAAAGAATCGGGATGTCGGCTTGCAGGTTTGTATACTTTGTTACAGACACACATGTGTCTTCACTTCTGGAGACAACCACTATAAGCTAATAAGAAGTGCCTGAAATATGGGCAATAACCAAGAATTACAAAAACACATAAAACTTATTCTTACTTACAGTTCTAATTTCGTAAATTGATTACTGCATCCAAAAACCACCATTCTTCAACGTTATCATCGCCAGCCGAACCCACTATTAAGTATAGGCCTCCTCAGAAAATACGCCATTATACCACAGGGTGCTCATCCCATACAAATTAGAATTAGTAACCCTTCTTAAAAAGAGATATGGTTTCAGTTAACTTACTTCTAGGTGGCGCTCATCTTAGAACAAATCCTATATATCCTAGCGCCATCTCGTGGTATTTGCAATTTTTCGATGGTGCTGCGATAATGGCCTCGAACTAAAGAAGCTTCCGTAGCATCTCAGTTTACGCCGGTGTAATATTTTGTTCTAGGTGGTCTATCTGTATTAGTATAATATTATAGTATCTGTGGTTGAACTAACAGAAGAGTTGTCATCGCCATCACTGCTATCAGCACTTAAAGATATTATTATTTGGATTTTACGAAGCTTTAGGTAAAAATGGCAATGTTGCCGTCTCGGCACATCTATAAGTTTACATCTTATACCCCGAAAGTTTTGTGGTTGTATCCGCTCCATATATGTCTTGTAAAGTTTAGGTAAAGTCTGCCTATTCAGACTCTTCCAGCAAACCTAGCATTATTTATGAAAACGTAGAGCTACATTTTCTCACTACTCCCACCCCAGCCCGACATGCTGAGCGAGATAAAGACGGAAGAGGGCGGTGTGGTGCAAGTGGCGCCGTCGGCGATGTTCGCGCACACGGAGCGGCCGCCGCTGCTCCGGCTACAACAGCCGACCGGGCTGCCTGCGTTCCTGTGTTGCATGATTCCCAAGGTTAGTAGCTTTTTAGGGTACCGTACCCGAAGGGTGCTAAACGGGACCCTATTATAGGCCACGCTGTCCGTCTGTCCGTCCGCCTGTTCGTCCGTCTGTCCGTCATCGGGTCCAGCTCGTACCGTAATAGCTAGAAAGTTGAAATTTTCAGAATGCGTATATCTGTTGCCGCAACAACAACAAATACTGAATTACGGCAAGCTGCAAATAGCGTTGCAAGCGTTACGAATCTTCTACGAGGGTCGATTTTACGAATTTTTATGTCACACGAATCAGATTAAGGGTCATTCGTGTGACCAAATCGACCCGTAAATGTTTGTTTATCAATACCCCGTCCCCCCAAGGTGGTGGCGCCGACCCGCCTCCCGTTCGCGGTGTCCCGCCGCTTCGCGCACCACGTGCGGCGACACACTCACGGCGAGAACGCGCGCGGCGCCGCGCTGCTGACGCGGCTGCTGGCTGCCGCGCGCCGCGCCGCCGGCTGGGCGCCGCTGCAGGTGCCCGGTGAGTGTGAGGGAGGGGCGCTGAGTGTGCGAACGAGGGCCACTGAGTGATTGAACGGGGGACCACTGAGTGAACGAACGAGGGCCACTGAGTGAACGAACGGGGGCCACTGAGTGAACGAACGGGGGCCACTGAGTGAACGAACGGGGGCCACTGAGTGAACGAACGGGGCCCTCTGAGTGAACGAACGTGGGCCACTGAGTGAACGAACGAGGGCAAATGAGTGAACG